>CAJHNH020003323.1:422500-455000 GCA_905116865.2 Candidula unifasciata | reverse complement strand
AATAATCTATTTACCATTTAAATGATGCATGCATGTAAGTATTATGTGTGTGTGTGTGTGTTTGTGTGTGTGTATGTATGAATGAATGTATGTACGTTTCTATGTATCTATGTATGTATTATGTATGTATATATTTTTGTTTTTGTTTACATATATAGATGCATGTAACCATGTGTATATGTGTGCATGATTCATTTTTCTTTAAAAGCCCGTATGCAGGCATGTAAGTAGGTATTATGTAGGACTGTATGTATGCACAGTGAAGATCAAAATCTGTTCTTGAATTTAAAGAAAACGAAAATAATGTCCACATATAAAACTGGCTGTCACACAAAAATAACAATAAATGATGAAGAAATTGAAAATGTCACAAACTTTATCTAGGCTCTATAATAAACAACAATGGAGACTGTTCGACAGAAATTAAAAAGGAGGATGGCCATAGCAATACAAAGATTGAACACCCTTAAAAGTCTATGGTTAAGCACCAGCAAGGAGATAAAAATTAGAATTTTGAGACCATGCATCTTCCCTGTGGCTACATACGGATGTGAGTCGTGGACTATCTCTCAGTCCTTAGCTTAAATGCTATAGAAAGATTCTCAGAATTTCTTGGACAAAGAAGATAAGAAATATTGACACATACATATTGACAAATATTGACATCGTAAAAGATCTGAACATCAAGGAAGATTGGCTAATAAATAGCATCCTTTTTCGAAAGCTGAAGTATTTTGGTCATATCAAGCACCACGACGGATTGGAAAAAAAATTATAGCAGAAAGCATGGTACCAGGAAGGAGAGGCAGGGGCCGACCAACACGAAGATGGGTACATTATATAAGTGACTCTTTGAGTGTGAAAGTTCATGAGAACTGGCAAGAGACCGAGTATCTCACAGGCAGACTGTGATGAGAGCGACGTTCTGCAGAGGACCTGCTTCATGATAATAATGTATGTTAGTTAGTTAGTTAGTTAGTTGGGTTATCGTCATTGCACTCCGGACATGTCCATAGGTGGTCAGATCCTCCCCTCAGTATGAACCCCAACGTCCGATGGCTAATAGTACCAGTTCTATGTTGATTAACAAGTCTTCTGACGTGTCCGGTGTGCGTCTCGTTTTTTGCTGTGCCGATCTTAATTCCCAAGTCTGCCATTCTGGCGAGTGATGTGGATTCACTGCCACCAAAGTCCTCTATCCTTCCCATTTCTCTGAGGGCATTGATAATATCAGCATGATCCATAGGCCGACCGTCGGTAGTGATAGCGGATCCAGCCAACCTGTCAGCTCTTTCATTTCCATCGACGCCTGCGTGTCCCGGAACAAAAATAAAAGTGACTCCACGCACAGTGGACTTCTGTAATGATTCAAGCCATTGTCTTCGCACTGAACCTGCCTGAACCCTCCGGATCATACTCATTGAATCACTGAGTATACATATGCGGGTGTATTTTTGTGTTTCAAGCCAGGCAAACGCTTGCGTCACTGCCATCACCTCCATCGTCATGCTGCTGGTTGTCATGGAGAAGGCACCGTTGGCTTCTTTGACTGTTCTGCCCGCTGAGCGTGCTGTAAATGCCCATGCGCTTCTTCTTTGGCGTATAACGGATCCGTCTGTGTAGATTAGTGCATCTGCTTCGTCTGAATTTTCACCGATGAGAGCGTTGACCTCTGCATTAACAGCAACAGGATTCTCTTCTCTACATCGCCTGTTGAGTGTGACAATACAGGAAAATGTACAAATAAACGCCTGAGGCACAGGTATCCATTCTGCACCAGGTATGATGTCGGTTAGGCTGCATATTTGCCTAATAACATCTTCTGCCCGACCTAGCCACGATTTTCCCCTCTTCAGTCTGTCGCCCTTTTCACTAAAAAGCGCTTGATGCAGTGGGTGTTTCTTATCAGCACATATTTTGAGGTATGCCCGAGCCCTCCACATTCTGATCCTTTGGTTCATTGTTGGAAAGTCAAGTAGATACCTCATTGCTTCACAGGATGTGTCTCTTGTACATCCCAAAATAATGCGCATGGCTTCATTTTGCACCTTTTCGATGTATGTATGCTAACTTGCATGTTTTTATCTACGAATGCTTTTACATCTGCTCTGTAAATAGTGTGGTACTGATAAGTGTTAGGAACTCCACTCTATTGACTGAGTTAAGCTGAGTTGAGTTGATAGAAGAATCATAAGTGGGGCATTCCAATAAGCGATCCGTTCCTATCTTCAGCAGCCAGTGCAGAATTCCTAAACCAATTGCGCCCTTAGTAGTCTGATTATATGTTTGTCCTGTCTTTCCTCTGAGCGGCCAGAATCGGCCAGATCATATCGTCGTTGCATCACTCTCACCATTCTACTGATGTGATTATCTCCCATCTCCGTAAGTGGATCGCTACATATTCGCGTTATCTACTGCCGCTCCAGGATCATATTTGCATTGAAGTTAACGAGTCGCAAGAGTCACCATAAAGTTTGTTTGAATATCCAGAAACTATGAGTTGTTAACCCTGAGGCTCGGTATTATGGATATCGCAACCTTTCGGCCTTGATTCCATTGTAAATACCGTTAATCTGGGAGAAAATGTGACTTTCCTGCCTACCCCCGGGATTGAACCGGACCACAAGGAGTACGTCACCCGGTCTCCGCGAAATCCGGTTTAGCCAATTCCGCTAGAGAGCCGGGCGTCACCATAAAGTAGAATTAGGTGTCTGTTCTTAATAGCATCTCTAACTCGTTTCAAGACATGGCGCAGCCGCTAGAGGCTCGCCTGTCGATCCCAAGGTCGTGGGGTCGGGTCGTGACCGACCAGCTCTTAATTAACTTTCAGGTGGTCGCACCATTACATAGGTTGCAGGTAAAGTCCCTGGAAGTAAAGGCAGACTGCTTGATTCTGACCACATCCCCTAAAGAGTGCAGACTGGTCCAGCACTATGAGGATGGGCTGTCCTGGGAAAGTAAAGACAGCCGGCGTAATGCTGACCACATTACCCACAGAGTGCTGATGGTCTGTAAAAATATGGGACGCTCTGCCCATATGTCCGATGCGCCGAAAGGCGTGAAAAGGGAACTTTACTTTACTTACTATGAGGCCAATGCGCGCAAAGGCTTGGAAAAGAGTACTTAACTTTCCTGAAACTTAAGTTTCATGCCTACCATCCCATATATTTTTTGGACATTTCTTGACGTAGCTCAAAATGACGTGTAAAACGTTAATATTTATCGAAGCAGGCCTACAAAAACGTGGGGTCACCAACTGGAAAGATAAGGTCAGTAACAGAAATGACTCGATGAAGGCGAAAGCTGAATCTCAGAAGCTCTAGTGCTCAGAATGCTGGAGATGAAGAGGAAAGATGGAAAGGTGAAAAGAAATGTTAATATTAATTTCACGTAAAAACACAATAACAGTTAATTCAGGCACAGCTAATAGATATAGGAAAAAAAGTGTGTAACTGAAGGTTTTTTGGAATTATATGATTAAAGAAAGTGATGTGCAAAAGTGATACAAACCTGGAATAGTCCAAGCTAGTGAAAATAAATTTAAAAAGAAACAAACTTCATTAGTAGGTGAATTTGTGTTTGTATGTCTGTCAGTCGTTTGGTCTGCCTTCTGAAGATCTGTTTGGCTGTATTTTCTTCTTTCTGTTTCTCCTGCTCTTTTTCGGCTATTTCTTATTTCATCTTCTTCTTCGACGTTGTCTCTTCTTCTTCTTCTTCTTATTATTATTATTATTATTTTTTCTTCTTTCTTTCTTTCTTTCTTTCTTTTCTTCTTCATCCTCTTCTTTTTTTTCCTTCGTCTTCTTCCCCTCCTCCTTATTTTTCTTCATCTTAGAAAAATAAGACGATAACAAGACGAGGATAATGAAGACGATGACGACGAAGACAACGACGTCGATAAAGACGACGACGACAAAGACAGCGTTGGTGAAGAAAAACGCGAAGGAAAAGCTGAAAAAGAAGAAGAAGCAGGTAATAAAGCAATTTGAAAAAATAATAAGATGAAGAAAAAGACGAAGAATAAAGGAATCGCAGAAAAAAAAAAAAACGGAGTTGAAACCGGTGAAAAAGAAGACGAAAATGAATACGAAGAAAGCTAGAAAGCAGGTGAAGAAAAAGACGAAGCAGAAGACTAAGATGATATCCTATGTTTGTGTGTACAGTTTCATTTTTGTGGTAGTGCTAAGGTATGCAAATATTACATACGTGGAATTGTCCAAGCTGTGGAACATTAAATGTTAACACGTATATATGTGTTATGCTCGTTTATTTGTAAGTGTGTATGTGTGCATGTGTTGTTTGTGTCTGCGTGTGTCTGAGTATGTGTATGTGGCTTTTTTTTTCTGTTTGACTTACTTTCTGTTAATTTGGAAGTATGGTTTATTTTATTTGTGTGTCTGTCTGTAAGTGTGTGTTTCTATATTTGAAAGGCTGTCTCTTAGGGTTGGGGAGGGGGGGGGGGGTGGGGCTGGTTGGTTGCAATGCGTGTATGTATCGACGTATATCTGTCTTCGTGTGTTTATGTAAGGTTGTTAGAGTGTATGTCGTTTGCTTTTATGTCAGTTTGTGTGTCAGTGTATATACATTTTATTCATTTTTACATGTGTAGATATAGATAGGTTTTCATCTATTTAGAAGATAAACACAAACAACCTGCGTTATGCTGATGACGCTAGCTTGATAGCGACGAGTCAGAAAGAACTACATGAATTGATAGATGCAGTGCTGGCAGAAAGGGATAAAATGGGCCTCAGATGGAATAGTGGCAAGAAAAGAATACAGCCTAAATATATATTAAAAGTCAAAAGCATTATTTCAGGACAAGTGCATACATTTGAGTATTTAGGTACATAGATAATATCCGTTAACAGAGGACAGGACAGGACAGGCCAAAACTGCAGTTTAGGTTAGTTGCGTATCCTTTACAGGACATTGCAGAACCAACCCCAACAGTCCCTGGCTGTTGTGTGGGTTTTTTTAAGGCAAATTTGCGTCCAGTAGTTTGCCATTGCTACTGGACGGTCGGCTTTCTTGATGCCACTGTCAAAAACAAAACAAAAAACGCAAGGCGCGTGGCCCGCAGCTGGGATCGAACCCGGCATCACGGCACTAAGAAGCATTCGCATTGACCTAGCCACAGAGCCGACAGTTTATCAAATTAGAAACATTGTATGCCATTTTATGTCATTGGAGGTATGGAAAATAATTCTCGCATTTTATATAGAGCAAGTTTCAATCTACGGCTGTGAATCTCGGAAATTAATAAACAATTTCTTGAAGCCCCAGAGATGTGGTTTTACAGAAGCATTCTTAAAGTTGTTTGGGCAGCTGAAGGTTGAATGCTGAAAAAGAATCATTATCACAACACTCGGGACACTCCCATAGGCTCTACGTCCCCATCTTCAGCTGCAATCGTAGAGTTCCAGTTCCAATGGTCCAGTATATGTCTGTATATCCGTCTCGCCTTTCTCTGAATATTGAGCGTCCCGCCAGATCCCCAGGCAACTCTTCGCATCTCCATTCTGCTCACCTGTAATGAACTTTTTTGTGCCGCCGCTCTGTACACTCACTCCTAAAGGGCCCTGACAACATTTGGCTTTTCATAAATCAGCTCATACCAAGTAATACAATGACCTGGAGCATGAACTGGTCAGTCTGTCTGTCCGCTCGTTTCCCAACATAACACAATAACCTGGAGCAAATATCCAAGGACCGCTAACTACCCAGGACCTCTGAAGCGATGCTTGCCACTCTGCACGGAGCATGCCTGTCTCCGCCTTTCTCAACATTTTCTGTGAGTCAGTTACAATGACGACATGTCTGTACAGCTTATTCTCAAGCCAGCGGAAGGCAGCAGTGACTGCCTCCACCTCCATTCTCAAACTAGATGTTTTGATTTCATATGCTTTGATGCATTAAACGACGTCCATTCGCTCTGGCTGTAAAGCCCCATAAACTTCCTCTGTCTCTCAACACAGAGCCATCTGTACATATAATGACATCACCTGGGCGTGATATTGTGATTGATCATTTGTTGAATTTCGGATTCTGCAGCACCAGCTGGTCAGTCCCAGCACTCACGACCTTAAGGGATTAGAATCCTACACAAGTCAGATTTTTGCTCGGACACTTTGACCCGATCTTCTTTCTCCTCGACCAGATTTGGCAAGGATACACATATGTCTAACAGTGTCATCAGCTTTTACCAGCCATAAATTTCTCTTTTCAGTCTGTAACTTTAACTCTACCTAGAGCTATATGTAGGGGGTGCAGAAGGTACCTCTGTCTGATTTCTGTTTTAGTGTTCTTGTCGTTAACTGAGAGGGTTGGAAGATTAGTTGTAACAATTCTATTGCCCAGAGAGCACCATAAAACCGCGACTTTACTGAGTTGATCACAGCAACCATTACTGCAGACCGACCAGTCAGTCACTTTGTCTACAACTGCCTGTAGTTCTTGGGTCGTATATTACCTATCTCTGCCCTGCCTACATGCAATAACCTCATCTGCAAAAATCAATAAACTGTGATCTACGTCCTTCTCCTCTTTACATTATATAGAAAGAAGTCACAGGGCATTCTCTTAAAGTGTGCAGATCATTGGATTTGCTGTCTTTGTATGTAATTTAGAATTGGTGGAGACTAGTTCTCATAAAGCCTCAATCTGACTGTGTTTCTTCTGGTCACTCCTGCATTCCTTAGCAAACATCTTTTAATCATGGTTACTTTTTTGTGTTTTTTTCCCTAATCGTTTGGTAAACACGGTTTAGTTTTCAAAATAATAGAATGATGATGTTGATGATAATGATGATGATGATAATGATGATGATGATGATGATACTGCGGATGTGTTTATTAAATACTTACTGGGAACAGACCAGGCTAGGAAAGAAAATTCAATTGTAGTATTTAAATAAGGGTATATATATATATATATATATATATATATATATATATATATATATATATATATATATATATATATATATATACATAATTACTTTTGTGTGATTATGTATTTCTGCTTGTCGGTCACTGTCTGTCTGCCCGTCTGTCTGTCTGCGGATGTGTTTATTAAATACTTACTGGGAATAGACCAGGCTAGGAAGGAAAATTCAATTGTAGCATTTTAATGATGTTAATATAAAATATATATATATATATATATATATATATATATATATATATATATATATATATATATATATATATATATATATATATATATATATATATATATATATATATATATATATATATACATAATTACTTGTGTGTGATTGTGTGTTTCTCCTTGTCAGTCACTAATTGTCTGCCAGTTTGTTTGTCTGTCTACCTGTCTGTCTGTCTGTCCATCTTCTGTCTATGTTTATGTGTATCAGTCTGTCTGTTGTCTGTCTGTCCGTGTATCAGTCTATTTGTCAATCTTTTAGCTTAAGTACATTATTGTGTGTTGGTGTGTGATCTTTCAACGTCACTGTGAATACAATAGAATGCAACATATATTGGAAACTCAACACATTTATTGCATTATTAACATAACACACCATAGTCTGCCTTACGGAGGTTGTGGAAACACACCATAGTCTGCCTGGGATAGGTTGTGGAGACACAACCATAGTCTGCCTGGGATAGGTTGTGGAGACACACCATAGTCTGCCTTGGAGAGGTTGTGGAAACACACCATAGACTGCCTGGGATAGGTTGTGGAGACACACCATAGTCTGCCTTGCAGAGGTTGTGGAAACACACCATAGTCTGCCCGGGAGAGGTTGTGGAGACACACCATAGTCTGCCTGGGAGAGGTTGTGGAGACACACCATAGTCTGCCTTGCAGAGGTTGTGGAAACACACCATAGTCTGACTTGCAGAGGTTGTGGAAACACACCATAGTCTGCCTTGGAGAGGTTGTGGAGACACACCATAGTCTGCCTTGCAGAGGTTGTGGAAACACACTATAGTCTGCCTTGCAGAGGTTGTGGAGACACACCATAGTCTGCCTTGGAGAGGTTGTGGGGTCGAATCCGTGTCCAGTTTTCAGTTTTTAAATTTGGTTTTACTGCTCTTGGCTCCCAGTACGACTCTGAATTAACCAACTACTATCTAATGTGATGGGAAGTAAAGGCAGCCGGCTTGATGTAGACCGACGTCCTACCGAATACTTATTGATCTATACATAGTTTAGTATCAAATTCTCATTTCGGCACAGACGAGAAACGATCTGTTTACATCACAATTATCTGGTAGGCAACATAGGTTTTTCAAACAAGTAAATAGTTATTATATGTATTACTCACCTGGCGTGGTCCATTCTGCAAAATTAAACGTTCAATTTAAACAGGTGATTCATAACTTACTGAATATAAATGTCCAGGTATGAAAAACCTATGTGTACGAACATCATCTGAAAATATAAGTATCCTTCCAACCCCTGGTGCTTCAACATCTGCAGTCCTTCTTGTCCATGTACCCAGGCAAAGGACGACTGTCTGTGAATGCAGGACAGCTGCTATCTAGTTCACCAGCCAGGGACACACCCTATTCTCCATAAGCACACATATCAAAATATAATACCTGACTCTGTTGTACGCATCCTCAAGATCAAGAGTCACCACTACCGTCTTCTGTACCTGTCTATTCAGAAACTCCTTCACAAACATCAAAGGTAAATGTGGCTTCATTTGACTAGGCATCTTTACCTGACCGGTAACTGACAAGAGCTCTTTCGTTTCTAATTTCTTTTAAAGTCTGGCACAAAAGTCAACTTAAGAAGCTTGTTAAAATTATTTCAGGATAGATAATCCTGAAACTGCTGAGAATGCTCTTTGTCTGGTTTAAGAAGAGTTATGCACCCAATCCTGGCGTACTGACGCTGTTCTGATGCTTTCGTTGAAGTAGAAGGCCATCTCCCTAAGTCTTCATCAGTTACGCCCCTTTCTGCAAGATTTTAGTGATTAGTGATTAGCTTACCGCATCAAAGAGTCAGCTGATTAATGTCTTAGGCGATTTCAAAGCCCTGATCTTGTTAGCTTTGGAAATCAAGATAGAGCATGGCATATGGTCGCTCCCATGCTCTGTTCCACGCATTAACTAAGATCTCCACATATGAGAAGCCTAATGCCAGAGATTTCCCCTAACTCTGATAACCTGTCATACTTTGTGTGTGAGTGTGCGTGTGTACATGTGCGTGCGTGTGTGTGTGACAACGAGAGTAAACAGCAGCAAAAACATTTACTAAATTCCAAGTTTTGCCCTCGTTATCTCTCTGTATACGCTGAACCTCCAGTGTACTACTATTCCACTGGGTCCGGTCAAGCACTTCATGCGGCACCCCATTCTTCCCCCGCAGACATTGCCCATGTCTTTCTTGTCCAGTAGGACTTAAATAACTGGTGTCTCCAGCACACTTAGATCTACCTGTATTTAATTCCTGAAGCATGAGGATGTCAGCATCGTAAATCACTCCCTCCAGCACAGGTTCTTTGCTTGCCACTACAACAGTTCAAGTAACCGATATGTTTAATCTAAGACGCTCCGATGTTTGCCTAACTCTCTGGACTCCTGCTGTCATTTTACTGTCTTCTCCTCTTTCCACTCTCTCGGTTGCTTGCTGAAGGTGGTATCGATACAAAGCTCCGACCATGAATTTTTTTTTTTTTTTTTCAGTTTCAAGTACAAAATCCAGAAGAAAAAACTACATTTAAATGCAGAAAGTAAACGGTCAACCTGCTATCGAAGAAGCAGCAGAACTGCCAATGAGATGTTTTTGAAAAATCCAGCTTAGCTGAACAAAAAACCCAAGCAATACATAGACAAAGATTCAAATTTAAAAATTAAAAAACCCAGATTGTTAAAATGTACAAAATGTATCTTTACGAAACGAAACATTTACCACTTGTATATAAGGATATATATTTAAAAAAAAAAAAAACATATTTCCCCCAGGCGTCAAACAAAAAACCCAGATCTGAGGGGGAAAAACCCAGGATTGGTAGCCCTGAGCAACGCCATCTATAATTGTGTTTCACAACTAAATGACCCACTTTTTGAAAGAAGTCCCTCGGAAACTGGTTACTGGAAGCCCTTTCCATGTGTTGCATCGTGTGACATTTTAATGTGCTTACGAAGTTCCGTGTTCTGAATGTATTCATATTACAAATCGACAAGCGGACATTGTAAAGTGGATACACACGATATTGCTTTCATGCTGACTTTGCATAAATAGTGCAACTACACTGTGGATAAATTGTGTCAAGATATTTCGGAGCTTTGGGTAAGTGGATGAAAATTATATTTAATTTACTAACTAACCTCTCACAGCAAGTCACTCATTGCCTCTTTACTAATTATTGACTAACAGTATAATTATATGTTATAGAAGTACACTAATAATATTAATCCTCAACCATTTGTCTTCTGTTTCGCGAACACTGGCTGTAAATTCTGGCAGAAACTTCAGGTTGTTAATCTACTTCTTATGCATATTTTGCAGTTGTACAGTCTGTGTTTTTTGTCAATTGGCTTATGTTTCGCGAACACTGGCTATAAACTCTGGTAGAAACGTCTGGTTGTTCATCTACTTCTTATGCATATTTGCAGTTGTACGGTCTGTGTTAATTTTTGTCAATTGGCTTCTGTTTCGCGAACACTGGCTGTAAACTCTCGCAGAAACGTCTGTTTGTTCATCTACTTCTAATGCATATTTTGCAGTTGTACAGTCTGTGTTAATTTTTTTCAATTGGCTTATGTTTCGCGAACACTGGCTGTAAACTCTGGCAGAAACTTCTGGTTGTTCATCTACTTCTTATGCATATTTGCAGGGTTACGGTCTGATATTTCTTTACTTTTGCTGGAATAACTTTCAGTTTATGTCCAAACGTTATTGATGTTTATGTTCATGTTGACTGTAGCAAAAGCATTTTTGTTTGTCTGTAAGAGCCTTTATTGTTATATGTAAATAGCTCACTTATTTACCTTAAAATGACTTATAGTTCTATAAAATATGTCGAAAATTAATGAAACTGTAGTTTAATTTGTGTATACATCTCCTAAATAAAAACTGTGGACGCAGGGGGACTCCATTCTTGCACACGAACAGGAGTCTCCGTTGACTTGTTGGGCCTATAAACAGAGAAGACCGTGCCCTGAGAGGCAGGGGTTGTCTAGAAGGAGTATATACGCTGGCGCCGTCCCTCCCGCCAACCAGACGTTCCGCGCTAGAGGCTGCAAAACCTGCAGCCACTCAGTCCATCGGCACCTTAAGCTTGTCTTACTAAATACGTTGTGTTTTGTCGGGGGTTATGTAACTTGGTTCATCGCATCCCCTCTCTAACCCTGTCTCCCTCCACGACGTATCTTTCCGCGGAGTTTTCCCGTCTGCACAGCTAGGATGCGGTACTGACTAGGACTAGATCCTCTAAGAAAGAAACATCTTCAAGGGATCAATTCAAATTTTGTTTTAAACGACGTTCTGCTGTTTTACTTACCTGGAACGGACCAAGCTGTAGATGTTAAGTTAAACTTAACAAAATATTTTTGTGTGATTTATTAGCAATTACAAAAGAGCGAAAGATAAAGATGCAGCTGTACACTTTTGAAAGTAGACCAGAGCAGAGATTCAACATTTATTTAATTTTTAAAGAACAGATTTTTAATCAAAATCCTTTAGATAAAAAAAAGTGAACTGCACTAGTGTTGAATGTTTAAAATAAACATTGCATTAAATAATACACTAAGCAAAGCAGTTATTTGTATGATTCCTTCGTTTTTTCAACCTTAATTGTCAATCATTATTTATCAAGCTAAGAGAGGTGTATAGAAAAGAATATATCTCATGGAAGACTAAATGTTGTTGTTTGTTGTTTGTTTTAGTATCCAGAAGCCATGAGTTGTTAACCCTTAGGCTCAGTATTATGGATATCGCAACCTTTCGGCCTTGATTCCATTGTAAATACCGTCAATCTGGGAGAAAATGTGGCTTTCCTGCCTACCCCCGGGATTGAACCCGGACCACAAGGAGTACGTCACCCGGTCTCCGCGAAATCCGGTTTAGCCAATTCCGCTACAGAGCCGGGCGAAGACTAAATGTAAACACTGCTTCTCACAAATAAGGAAGATAAAAGGAAAATAAGAGAAGTGTTCTCGTTGCTTCTTATACAAGCAATATATACACACACACTTACACACTCTCACACACACGTATGGTTTTGATTACTGATTTCTTCTTCTTCTTCTTCTGCCTTTTTATCCCCCAATGGAGCATAGGCCCTCAACCAACTCACGCCAAGTCGTTCTATCCTTCGCCATTACATGGAGCTCTCCCCATGTCCTCCCAATCTTTCTAACCTCATTCTCCAGCTCTCATTTCCTTTGCTACTTCCATTGTTCTCCCTATATCATAGAGAGTTCTAACATTCCAGATGCCAATTCTGGAGGTTTTCCTAGCTGAGAGGAGGTAAGTCAACGATCCGGACTCCTTACGGCTTTCTCCACACCGTGTCATACTTCTTCTATTTGAAGAGCCTCCCCTCATCTTGGTTGGCTGGAGTTTACTTGCTTCTCTTTTTGACTTATCCATGGTTGGTTGGTTTTTGTGGCTATGGTTTTTACAGGATGAGGTAGCCAACCTCACGCCCAACCCTACCCTTAGTCGCCTCTTACGACATGCCTGGTAGGGTGCAGTGTCACTATTCTTTGCTTCCCGTGAGGGCCCCGGTGACACACGGGCGGATTACTGATTTAAGAATCAATATCATAGCACAACCGGCATACCCATAGGTGCTCCGTCTCCCGTAGCAAATGTCTCAAGGTGTAGATGCTGACTGCCCCCGTAGCACACAATTTTCTCCATAATCAAGAACTATTTTTTAAACAAAATGAAAGGAGAGGAAAATGGGAAACTATGAGAGGCTGGGGTAGAGTAAGGGACAGGGGAACAGTTAAAGGGAAATCATAGGAAACGAGTAATTGATGTGGCACATTTCAAGGATAACTACAGAAAAAGAGTAATTGATGTGGGACATTTTAAGGATAATTACAGGAAAAGAGTAATTGATGTGGGACATTTCAAGGATAATTACAGAAAAAGAGTAATTGATGTGGGACATTTTAAGGATAATTACAGGAAAAGAGTCATTGATGTGGGACATTTCAAGGATAATTACAGAAAAAGAGTAATTGATGTGGGACATTTTAAGGATAATTACAGGAAAAGAGTCATTGATGTGGGAAAGTTAAGTGAGGACACGGGTCGTAAAAGGAAATCATAGGAAAAAATGGAGGAAAAAAGAGTAAGAGATATAGACCAGAAGGAAATGACAGAAAATGTGTAAAGGAAATGAGACAGTTTAAAGAAAATCAAAAGATATATTGAAGTACAATAAAAAATAAAACATGAAATCGTATTGAAATAATTAAGAGCTATATTATCTGGGTCTCATTTAGTAAACATTTTATTAATTTACGGTTTTAATCGTGTTGCATTTCTATAAATTATACTTACATGGAATAGTAAACCCTGTTCACAGAAAATTTTAGGGTCAATTTTTTTTTTTTAATGTTTTCTAACAGTGTGTGTGTGCGTGCGTGTGTGTGTGTGTTAACTTTGCATACGTGTTTGTTCATCTCTTTATGTGTGTATGTGATGCATGACTGTGCATGACTTGTTAGTTCGCCCTAAACATTTCCTGTGAGTTTGTTTCCATTTATTTACACGGAACGTGTCACAAAGCCTGCCAAAGACATATTGTAGCACACGCTCATTGCGAAGACGGCATCTGGTTAAATGATTTATTATTAGACGTAGCCTACAAACACATTGAACTACAAGTGGTCGTGTAGTAATGTGTTTCATTGAATTGTTTGGCCTAAACTATAAGTGATCGTGTGGTAATGTGTTTCATTGAATCGTTTGGTGTGAACTACAAGTGGTCGTGTAGTATTGTGTACAGCGGTATGGAATCGTTTGGTGTGAACTACAAGTGGTCATGTAGTATTGTGTACAAGTCATGGAATCGTTTGGTGTGAACTACAAGTGGTCGTGTAGTATTGTGTACAGCGGCATGGAATCGTTTGGTGTGAACTACAAGTGGTCATGTAGTATTGTGTACAGCAGCATGGAATCGTTTGGTGTGAACTACAAGTGGTCATGTAGTATTGTGTACAGCAGCATGGAATCGTTTGGTGTGAACTACAAGTGGTCATGTGGTATTGTGTACAGCGGTATGGAATCGTTTGGTGTGAACTACAAGTGGTCATGTGGTATTGTGTACAGCGGCATGGAATTGTTTGGTGTGAACTACAAGTGGTCATGTAGTATTGTGTACAGCAGCATGGAATCGTTTGGTGTTAACTACAAGTGGTCATGTAGTATTGTGTACAGCAGCATGGAATCGTTTGGTTTGAACTGCAAGTAGTTATGTGGTATTGTGCACAAGGCATTGAATCGTTTGGTGTGAACTACAAGTGGTCATGTGGTATTGTGTACAGAAGCATGGAATCGTTTGGTGTGAGCTACAAGTGGTCATGTAGTATTGTGTACAGCAGCATGGAATCGTTTGGTGTGAACTACAAGTGGTCATGTAGTATTGTGTACAGCAGCATGGAATCGTTTGGTGTGAACTGCAAGTAGTTATGTGGTATTGTGCACAAGGCATTGAATCGTTTGGTTTGAACTACAAGTGGTCATGTGGTATTGTGTACAGAAGCATGGAATCGTTTGGTGTGAGCTACAAGTGGTCATGTAGTATTGTGTACAGCAGCATGGAATCGTTTGGTGTGAACTACAAGTGGTCATGTAGTATTGTGTACAAGGCATGGAATCGTTTGGTGTGAACTACAAGTGGTCATGTAGTATTGTGTACAAGGCATAGAATCGTTTGGTGTGAACTACAAGTGGTCATGTGATATTGTGTACAGCAGCATGGAATCGTTTGGTGTGAACTACAAGTGGTCATGTAGTATTGTGTACAAGGCATAGAATCGTTTGGTGTGAACTACAAGTGGTCGTGTAGTATTGTGTACAAGGCATGGAATCGTTTGATGTGAACTACAAGTGGTCATGTAGTATTGTGTATAAGGCATGGAATCGTTTGCCAACAGGATCCTTTCATCGGTAATGCAAATATCGTACTGCACTGACATTGTAAAATATTAACCGAATAAACACCGTCAATTGTGAGGTATACTACCATTGCTATATATATATATATATACATATTCATGTGCATACATACATATATAAAACAGAATGAGGTAATGCCCACATACTTGGATGCACAAAGATGACGGCATGCAGGGCGACGCGTTATGTCTTTGATTTTCTAACCATGGAAATGAGAACAACAATTTGCAACGCACGTACGTCAGGTCGTGTCAGCGCCGACAAATATCCCCCACTGCATAGTTCGATTCACAGGAGTGAGGAAAGCGGGTTACTGTAAGGACAGTCTTGGATAGATCAGGCCGAGGACATTATTCCTCAGGGTTTATTCACTCCAGAAAATGAAACTTGGTATGGAGTAGATATAAGTGCCGGCAGAGTGGTGCACATCATTGCAGTCTGCATAAAACTAGACAAAGAATGCGGACAATAAAATCTGTTGGTGCTGAAGGAGGAAGTTCAAGCCCTCATTCTTAAGAAATCCGCTGATGGTAGGGCAGTTATTTGCTCTAGTAGAACATCCGCTCGACATGCGCGAGTATCCTCGGCTGTCACAGTTTAGCTTCCAAGAGGGTACAAGGGTACACATTTGTAGGTGATAGCTTACACTCAGTATTCAGGTTAGTTAGTCTTTCCTCTTGTGTCGAGTGCGGCACATAGGGCAGAGGTCATGACTCTCCATGCATGGCGGTTCGTTGCAATCTGTTGTAGGTCTTGGATGTTTGAGTGGCCCATGAGCGAGCCTTCCCTGATGATAGTTCTACGTAGGGTTTCCCTTGGTCTTCCGCGAGATCTTTTCCCCTGTGGTGTACCCATCGCACTGTATTCAGGAGAGGAGAGCTAATTGACAACATTGACCAGACTACAAGAACCTCATTTCTAAAGAAGTGTTTCCATCTACCAAAGAATAGAACTAAATTCATACAGAACTGTTGCTAACAGTCGCCAAATGCCCCCGTGTGGGTTCCGGGGCCCCATTGTAGGGGAAAACAAGAATAGACCCACTGCCTACCCAAAAGCATGTCGTAAGAGTCGACTAATTGGGGAGCTTCCTTTGAAGTCGGAGTGTATCTGCCGGAGAGGCAAGGAACCAACAGTCTGTATTCAAGAGAATGAGATCTGTAAAACTGATGCACAGGCAACACTCAGGTTCTGGAGCAGGACTGCAGTTCAGTAGTGGACGAACAACCAGAACTTAACGCCAGAGTGTACAGCTGGTGAACGTGAAGAAGAAGAAGAAAGAAAGTAGCCAAATGCTGAGGGAGATACTTAAACTGCGATCTGAGCGGTTACGGACTTGTCCAATATGCTGTTTGGATAATTAGTAACTAATTGACTAACTACTCGTATAGCCACATGAGGTAAATTTACTAGGACAAAATGTTAAGGAACGTCTTAGCAAAGCGAAACGAAACAAACAATGCAATATAAAACATCACCTTCGTCGTGTTGTTTCCTGACGACCTCAATCTGCCGATCAGAATCTGGGCCTCGATCTTTGAGGCGAAAGCTAGCAACACCCAACAAAAGAGTAGCACCGAACACAATTACCGGCAGTTTACAGCCCATCCTTTCAACGAAATTATGTACCTGTAATTCTGAAATAATAATACAATAATATATTAATTCATCATGTGACACAAAAGTTCCTTCCAGATTGATCCAACCTTGAATGGGTACCAGGTGCGGGAAGTAAAAGCAGCCGGTGTGATGCTGAATACATAGCCCACCAAGTGCCGATTGGTCTCTAAAATATAAGTCTAGCCCTTAACTCTTTGAGTCCCAGGAGGTTTAGCGCCAGAGGCCCAAGGGATAGTCGAGAGAGCTGTAAAATTGGCGCATCTTGCGTTCATTGGGCTTCTAGTTAGGAATCTATGAACCTATGACGCGTTCCTTGGGATTCAAAGAGTTAATGCCCAATACGCTTGAATGCGTCGAAATGGTTCCTTTACTTCTTACTCTACATTCCCTCCAAAGTATTCAAGATAGACCTGGTTGGTGTAACCGATACAAGTGCCCTAATTGTGATTTTTTTTACAGATCTGCCTGGCCAGTCTATCATCCAAATTGAGATTTTTCAAACTTTAATATCAGGATTATATGGTATACCTTTAGTTAACAGTCAAGATGGGATAAACTGATTTATCAATGTATAATTTCTCTTAGCATCTTCATGATAATCACTCTTCAACATATTAAATTATATTTCAGCAGAATCACAGCTCAAGTGAACACCTGAAAAATTAGATGTTTCAGAATGGCTGTGAACCAACATAGAAGAAATCAGGTGGGAAACGAAGACATTACGAGAACTATTTTAACAACGCCTATAATTAAATTCATTGTAAAACAAAGACTGAACAAGTTTGGCTATTTAATGAGAATGAATCCAAATATGCCAGTAAAGATAGCGTACAATGTGAGAACAGAAACACAAAGAGGCAGGGGACGACCAAGAAGAACATGGAGGGAAGGGGTCACTTATATCTTGAGACTCCACAACATCACAGCACACCTGGCAACCGAACCAGCTCGGGAAGCCAATGAGACGTTAGCCTGCGACACCCAAAGCGGCACACAGATAACATTGACCAAAGAAAGATAGAAACAATGTGTATTTTCACTGAAACTTGTAACCATCCATGATTACAATCTGTGATCACTTTAGAGACCTCGGCAAATACCATAAATGAAAGGTGAAGTTACCATGAAAGCACATAGGGCTGGAGAACTAGTTAAAGACAGACTTTCAGGTGTGCCATGATGAGAGCGACATTCTGTAAACAATCTGCTGATTGATGATGATGATGAATTATTTTATGGTGTTGTTTTTTTCTTGCTCCTAGATGACTGCCTCAGAAATCAGCCCCATGATTTACTTTGTGAGGCATTGTTACACATTACAGTCCCGTTGTGCTGGTACATGGCACATTGGGTTCGCAGTATATTTTTCCATTCCTCTCTGTCCTGTGCAGTCTAATTGATTTTATGGAAATTAAAAAAAAAAAATCTCTAAATCCGGTGTACACGCAAAACTAAGTTCTGAAACAAATCAACGCCCAGAAGTGGACGAACAGTCATAATTTTGGGCTAGAATTTACACGCGGTATGGGACGTCGCAGGTCGACCCAGCCTAAAATGGGTACCAGGATGGGCTGTCCTGGGAAAGTAAAGACAGCCGGCGTAATGCTGACCACATTACCCACAGAGTGCTGATGGTCTGTAAAAATATGGGACGCTCTGCCCATATGCCCGATGCGCCAAAAGGCGTGAAAAGGGAACTTTACTTTTTTTTTTTTAAATTCACACGCGGTGAACGTGAAGAAGAACAAATGCATGTTCAGTGATTATATGATCGTTTCTTCTCAGAATGTCTCCAGTATAACATGATCAATTGAAAGTAAAGTAAGTAAAAGACCATTTTCCACGCCTTTAGGCGATTTAAGCATATAGGGCTAGATCAAAATGTATAGACCAATCGAGACTAGGTTGGTGACATGGTCAGCATCACACCTGCCGCCTGTTCTTCCCATGATTCCACCTCGTACCCATTCAAGGCTAAGTCGATGAGGCAGCCAAGGTCATTTTCGTCGGGACCTGAACCTAGGACCTTTCAATCCACAGGCGAGCGTATAGCCGTTACACCACGGTGGTTCTAATGCTCAATTTAGGTCATTACATACGTACAGCTGGTTCTCAGGGGAATATTGAAGATAAGTATAACTGGGTCAGATGGCGACGTAAACAATGTTCGGTGAGAAATTGTGACTAAAAGAAGTGTTTATTCCTGGAAAGAATGTTCAGTGTGTTAGATTAGTGTAGTTGTTCAGTTGAAGATGAATTCGCGACAGGCCCGGCAAGTCGGCGGAGGATTCAGCGGTTCAAAAAGAAATGGCCAAGATGAAAATCGGAGGTGTTTTAGAAATAGGGAAAATAGAGGCCAGCAGAAGGTTAAGACCAGAGTAGGGGCAATCAGTTAAGACCATGGTAGGGACAATCAATATATGTGGATGTGGCAATAAAGAAGAACAAGTGATAGATTTGACACCTAACTAGAATGCCCTGGTACTATCCGCCAATGCGAGCCACACTAAAACGTTACAACGGGTATAGAGCGAGTGGAAGACCTCGGAAAAGATGGAGTGATGGCCTGCCTTACAGAAATGAAAATCAGACTTAATAGTGCTCTTGAAAGAGCCCATCAACCAACATTACATCTCCCCCCCCCTCCCCCCCCCCGACACTTCGATGAGGTACAAGGTGGAAGAGAAGAAGAAGAAGTAACATCTTATTCAAAGCATATTTATTCCAACTCTGTGCTACCAGTGCCAGACATGGTCACTCACAACTAACCATAAAAGAAAATTAGTAACCACGGAAATGAGATGTCTGAGAAGGGCTGTAGGTGTGACCATAAGAGATAAGATCAGGAATGAGATCATAAGAGAACAAGTCGGCACAGAACCAATTCTGGATTACATACAAAGACAGCAAGTGAAATGGTTTGCCCACTTAGAGAGAATGCCTTGTGACACCATACCATACAAAGCATACATGGAAAGAGAAGAAGGACGTAGAGCACGGGGTAGACCAAGAACAAGATGGAAGGATAACTTCAGAGAAACTCTACAACAGCACGATGTGCCTATGGTCGAGGCAGCCAGAAGAGCTAGAAACATAACCTTATATTTCCCTCGACACCCACAGCGGTAAAAGAGGAAGTGAAGAAAAAGAAGAAGAAGAAGTAACGGTGTTTTTTTCAAATAAAATTATTGCACCCTTATTACCCAGGCATACATTAAGTTGCTACATAACGTCTACACAGTTTTCACCAAAATTATATCAATTCGTCCCCTCGTGGGATGCAATTTTTGTTATTTTAAAGCCCCACGCTGGCTTTTTCCGGGGGCCCTGAATATAGCCGGCCCATAAATATGGCCTAGCCATAGATATGGCCTAAACAGCTAAAAGTGGTTTCTGAGACCTCTCCACGGGTAATCATCATCCGCATAGTGACACTTTGTGTCACTGGGTGTTTATCGGTTGTGTAATGCCCTTGTGGGGTACAACTACCTACCTACACAGTTTTGCCATTAGCAATTGTGAGATGAAATGTATTCTCACACGTAAAGAGTCTCTAAAGATTGAAGCCCCTTATTTGCTTCTCTTGTGGGTCCATACTAATGTTATAATAGCACGAGATTTATCCGTATCTTACCTTTTTAACGTAGTAAACAATGTGCAAACGATTGTCTCAAATATATCGTTTCCTTTTACACTTTTTCCAGTCCAAGTGGCAGTGAATCATAACCCCGCCCATTATGCAGATTAGTGATGACCTATGTTCATTTAATCAATACATTTTAAAAGGAGGGAGGATCCAGCGGTGAATGAAGTGTACATATTCTCATCATTCGTTCGATTTCAGTTAACCACGTTCGACCTCTGACTACGCAGCTAGTTTCGTCCTTGTTAATATCGGTTATAATTATGGCACTAATTGTGTTGCTACGAACCTTTCACTGCACAGTGTTTGGTGCTAGTACTTTATGTCTTCCGAGTCTATCTGGCCGGCTAGGTCGTGTCTGTCTCTTTGTGCTGGTTTGGATTTAATTAGGTCTTGTGTTCCTTATTGTGCCATCCGTTGGTGGTGTTACTGCCATTGATTGGGCTGTCTACTGAGCTATTCATGGTGATATTGCTGTGCTAGTTCTTCGTGTTGCTTTTGTATCTGTTATCGCTAGTGTTCCGCCATTAGGTCCTCAACTGCTGTCACGAACTTAACCAGGCTTCATCGACGTATGCCATTTTTGTCCATACCGCCATTCGAGATGTTACAGGTTGTCACCCTGTTACTTGTTTAGAATATTTTTTTTAATGGACTAGATGTATTCTTTTGTACTTTGGTTGGATACTTGCCGCTTGATATAATCTGTACGCTGCTGGTCGTGGTTGCTCCTGCTGCCATTTATCTAAAGTCTGTTTGGATCATTTCAACAGATCTTTCATAGTTTTCTTTGGTACAACTGCTTTGACTCTCTATCTGGTCTCGGCTTTGGCTTTTGAGTTTGAGTTTCTTTCGTTTTTTTTTTTTTTTTTTGGTCCGATTTGGGAGGTCATTTCCCCGAAGTTGTATAATAATGTTCGTTGGTCTCGCTGGTTGTTTATGTCATCGAATACAGCCACTATTTATTATTTAAAATCTGCCATTGAAGCTAGTTCTCTTGAGATTTGACTTTGAATTTCTAGCGTAGTCTTCAGGATTTCTATTAGCTCCTCCAACTCTTTGCGTATATGTGTATGCTGTATGTCTTCTGCTTCTTTGTCTTCTCGGATGTGTGTTTTTGTTTTGTTTTTAAATGTCACTCTCGAGGTTTGAAAAATGACCTTGAAGTTGTACTTTATCTAGGAATGAAGTGCTCTTTGATTCTTCGTGCCTCCTTTGCGCTTCTCTATAGGGTACATTTTCCTTCTTGGCTGTTTCCATTGCCTACCTACACTGTAGTAGGTATGGACAGCCCAGATATTTGGCCCCATGCTGACCTAAGCAGTTGGCGCCATTCCTATGTGAAATGGGCTTTCAGAATTCCTCATTCTTTTGGACCAGTAGACATTCTCTAAAACGGCGAGGCTCTGCATAGTACCTACACATATCACGGTTTCTGAGACAAGCTGCCCTGGAATAACTGGCCTTCTGACATTTGAAACATTGCAATTCATAGCCACCGTGTTATGTCCTGAACCAAGTCGTTCAACCTTGATGATTTTTAGTGCTGGATTTTCGTTCTTCAGCTGATCTTGTTATTATGGTAGTTGACTGAAGATTGGCTTTGAAAACGCCTTGCAGGACACTGTGAAACATGGAAGAGATCACCACCAACCATCTCATGCGGCAGCTGTTATTCTTTCTTGCTTTTTTCCTTTATGTTGTGAATTAGCTTAGTTGTTTTCAGTCTTGTTGTGTGGCGACCACTCTGTCAATGATTTTATTACCTTGGCTACCTATCGCTTTCCCAGCAGGTTCTCCACAATCTGCAGTATTGCTAGCATAGTTAAAGCATTAAATAACGCTTGTCCCACGCTGGTCTGTCGGATTATAATGGTTGCGGCGGAACACGGTGAACTAGAACCCTAGATGTAATATTATGTCTTCTACTTGGTCCTTGTCTCCACCGCTGCTGTATCTTTAGCTCGAAGTACACCCGAGGCCTCCCTTGCAATACTAACACCATACACCCAAGCCTCCCTTGCAATACTAACACCATACACCAAAGCCTCTCTTGCAATACTAACACCATACACCCAAAGCCTCCCTTGCAATACTAACACCATACATATGAGGCCTCCCTTGCAATACTAACACCATACATCCAAAGCCTCCCTTGCAATACTAACACCATACACCCAAAGCCTCCCTTGCAATACTAACACCATACACCCAAAGCCTCCCTTGCAATACTAACACCATACACCCGAGGCCTCCCTTGCAATACTAACACCATACACCCGAGGCCTCCCTTGCAATACTAACACCATACACCCGAGGCCTCCCTTGCAATACTAACACCAAACACCCGAGGCCTCCCTTGCAAAACTAACAATAGTATTTAATATGGAGAAAAACAAATGTTTCGTCTCAAACAGACACAGTTATGTGGATTTAACGGAGATAACAGACCCACTATTACCCTGATGAAGCCTAAGTGTATCTGCCTTAGAGGTCATGAACCAACATAATGCATGCAGCTATTTCGAATCGTAGAGGTTTTATGCACGCAAAACTAGAACATAATCGATGTTCAGAAGCGGACGAACAGCCAGAACTTTCTACCGGAATTTACAGCCGATAGAAATGAAGGCAGAAAAAGAAGAAAAGAAGAAGAAGAAAAACATCTGGTAATCAATTTTAAGAAATTGATTTGTAATTAACAGTTTCAGAAAAACTGTTTAAATTAGAATGGACCAAAAAAGGGAATCATTTTTTTTTTTTTTCAACAAGACCTAACCATCGAAGGTGACTGGTGTTTGACTGCGTCGTATTTCCGAAACTGATTAGGGCTTAATACTGTACTATACAATCATCATAGTCTATGCGAGATAAAGTTGACGTAGCAGAAACATGCCCAGCACCGTATTGAGGATTGGGGAGATGCATTGACACAGCAGCTAGACGCCCGCCTGCGGATGGGTACCAGCTGCATACAGTCCTGGGAAGTCACATCAGACAGCGTCTTCGTGATCACATTACCCATGGAGTGCACATTGATCAATCAAATATAGGTCTAACCCTATATGCCCAATACTACTGAATGGGTGGGAAAAGGTCCTTTAATTACTTTTATTTACGAAGGATTCGGAAAAAAAAAAAAAATTATGCTACAATAAAAACAACGTTGGTCATCATCTTCATCATCATCAGGTACAATGCAGACTTGCATGGGAGATTATGCCGTTCCACAGTCCGCGGTCCCCTGCAGCATGTATCAGTTCGTGCCGACACACCTCCATGCAATGCAACAAGACTATCAAGACTATTTTCTTGTTGTCTTCCTCTATCCCTCCTTCCACAGATCTGTCCAGTTGTCACAAAATGTCCCATTTTCCCTCTTCTCATAAAGTGGCCGAAAAATGATGACCCCTTCAGATGTCTGCGATAAGTTGTCTTTGGGCTCCCGCCTCATTCAAAACCTCCTGGTTGCCAACGTTCATATTAGGCGCAATTATTAAAATTAATGAGCTAAAACTGTGGCAGAGGGATAATTAATGCTGACTTCATCAAAGTAGAGTATAAGACTCTTTGCTACACCCTTAAGCGTTTTAGGCATATAGGGCTAGACCTAAATTTTCCAGACCAATCGGCATTTGGTGGTGATGTATTTAGCATCACGCTGTCGCTTTTACTTCCCATGAGTTTACCTGGCCCCCACTTATGGCTGGGTCGACCTGATAGCCAAGATCATTTTCAGTACCCGAGATCACAACCTTCCGATCCGCAGGCGGGGCGTCTAGCTGTGACACCATGGCGGTTCTCCCGCCTTTGTCAACGGATGTGTCTGTAATGCATAGTCAACATTTGTTAATTACTCATTCGTAGTTATAATTGTAATTTTTATGTTCTGATGTGAATATTCAAATATAGTATCCTTCTATTAGCCCACAGCTTGGGTGTAAACTCATTTACGTTTAACAGTTAATAAATTTACACGCAAATGAGCAGAAGCTCGGTGCTAACATTTAACAAAAGATCAACAAACCTGGATCAAATACAGGGAAAATGTTCCAGTAATTAACTATTATTTCTCTCGTCATAAATATGTTCCGTTTTAGCAAGAGTTGGTGTGCATGCATTTGAATACGCCTTCGTTGACAAATAACGTATTAATATGCAGGTATTATCTCCCAAGCGACCACACCCGAAAGCAGGCCAGGGACAAATGTTAGGCGTATTTTCCGTACAGACATTAACTCTTTCAAAAAATTTTAGAGTTTGATTCTATCTCAAGAAATCGCCAGTTTCAGCTAATAACGCTTGTGTGCACATGAGGTCAAGTAAGCGACTAAACAAAAACAAAACAGCAAGTTATGTATGAACAGGATTGTTTGATGCTACCATTGTATATAAGTATGACAGAAGCAATTACCTTTGTTAAAGAAACTTTTTTTTCTTCAGTTAACCCCACTGCTTAGACACCCAAATGTCTCCCTTCCAGCAAGCATCTTTATCCCTACTTTAAGTTATCAGTGCCAAACTATAACAGAAAATAACCACGGTAAGGTCACTAACAACACAAGACGAGACCGGGTTACGAATACCAGCATTAGAGAGAAATTTGGAATAAGATTGTGTCTGGATTATATTTACAGTCAAGGAATGAAATGGTTCGGACATCTAGTAAAAATGCAGCCAGATTAGTCTACGTATGAGATTTACAGTAGAACAATTGGGAGGAAAAAGGAGGGGAGGATCAAGAAAAACATGGATAAATGGTGTACCTGAAACCTGCAAAAAGATGAACACATCCATCACTCAAGCCACCAGACAAGCGCAAGACAAATACAGAAAACCACGTCACTGGGCTAGAACCTGGTATTTGTGAGACAACATAACAACAACAACAACAACAAAACAACGACAACAACAACAAAAGAAGAAGAAAGAAACTTGCAGGGAATCATGCGAGGTGAAGCAATCGGAGAAATGTCAGGGCAATCATGGTATCAACAGTTGTAAGACAGAGATGATGCCGGTATTTTAAACATATTCTGAAAAGACACGAACAGATAATCACCAAACAGACACTGATATGGGATTTAGAAGGCGTGAGAGGACGAGAACATCTAAAAGAAACCCAAAAGTGAACGTTGATGAGAGAGGCCAAGCGTGCTGGACCCCATTCCATCCATGATATGGAAGTGACGTCAGGGATAGAATGGAATGCAGAAAAGTATTGCGAGCCCTATGTGGCATGTAATGGCACCAAAGGGCAATTAGTGAATAAATCTCTTGTGCAAAATAGTCCATATAAGCGGAGATCAATGAGTGTATCGAGGGTTACATCATACTGCATAAGGTAAAAATCTTAAAATTACTTACATCCCAAGTATTATCACATTATTAATAATAGGGAGGAAAAAAAAGGGGGGGGGGGCTTAATGTTTTTCTTTGCTCATTGTTAGCTGATAAATAAAACAAATCATCTCACTTTGGTTCACTGTTGAAACTCTAATGAGAAGGCAACGTTTAGTATACCTTAAACACAGACTGGGCGGGGAAGGATGAGCAATCACAAATTGAAGGAAACGTTTAGATGCTGAAGATTTCCCTGTGTGGATTCCGGGGTCCTCTTTGGGGTGATGGGAGGGGGCGTAAGAATAGACCCACTACCCCATAACAAGCATTACTTATAAAAGTGACTAAATGTGGACATGGGAGTCGCCGTGGCCGAGCGGCTAGACGCTCGCCGCGGATCGGAAGGTCGTGGGTTCGCTCCCCGGCGAAGCTAGACATTTTTTATAAATGACCTTGGCAACCCGGTCGTCCCAGCCTTGAGTGGGTACCGGGTGCAGTCCAGGGAAAGTGAAGGCGGCGGGCGTGATACTGACCACATCACCCATCTTGTGCCGATTGGTCTATAAAAATACAGGTCTAGCCCTATATGCCCTATACGCCTTAAGGCGTGAGAAAGGGTCTTTTACTTTTTTTTTACTTTTTAAATGTAGACATTGTAGTCGGAATTGGTGTGCATCTAGCTAAGAGGCGAGGAGGCAACATTCTGCATCCCAATAAGCCAGATCTGTAAAACGGATATGCGCGTAAAACACAAATTCTAGAAGAAGACTAACTTCCAGAAACGTACGAGCAGCCAGAGTGGCCCGCTGAAGTTTACAGCTGAAAAACGCTAGGCAGAGGAAGAAGTTGTTGCAGAAGTAAAGGCGAAAACATGAGGTGGTGTAGTCATAGACGGCATGCAGTAACACTAATATTACAATAATTTAGAACTTGTATTTTCTATGGCGTTTGCGGGCTGTGTTAGCTACCTGAAAGTTGCGTGTTCGCTACCTGAAAGTTGCGTGTACGCTACCTGAAAGTTGCGTGTTCGCTACCTGAAAGTTGCGTCTATTCGTACAGTAAATGATTTCAGAGTTTTTCCAGAACTTTATTTGTGTGTCATCATCATCATCATCCTTATCATCATCATCCTCATCATCATCACGTGCCCTGACGACTGGCGTAAGCGTTCATGCATCTACACATATCTAGGTCCCTTGTTCTCTTGATCAGTTCCACCGATAATATACCTCCATGCCACCGTCGCAGTCCATCCGTCATGATCTCTTTTGGTCTGCCTCTCTCTCTCTCTTCTACCGTTTATCTTCCCAGTCTTTAAAACATTCTCCTTAACCTCCCCCCCCCCCCCCCCATTGCATGAACAAAGAACAATCCTTGTCTTTTCCTTATAGCTGTAATTATTGATCTGCTTGTATTAGCTTCCTACAAGCAATCCTTGTTAGTTACTCTGGCAACCTATGGATTCTTAACATGCGTCTAAAAAAAAACCCACATTTTCGCCGCCTCCATAGTCTTTATAATTTGTGCATTCACATTCAATGTTTTACTAACATAGAGCAATATAGGTTTGAGAATTATATTTCAAACACCTAAAAAGAGGGACCTATTGCACACGAAGTTCTTCATTCTGTAAAATGCAGATATCTGAAATTATCGACTTGGATTAACATTTTCCCTTCTATTCTAATATCACACTGTGGTGGTATTCTTCTCTTTGATATAACCATTACCCCTGTTTTCTTTTTATTCAAGGACACACCTTTTTTTGCACTCTTTCTCACAACAATGTCCATTAATTTTCCAACATGTGTGTATGCATATCCATTTTACAGATCTGACTTATCTATATGCAGAATGCTGGTTCCTTGCCTCAAAGGCAAAGCAGTCTGACTACGAAGGTAACACTCCTATTTAGTAAACTGATTGTACTCATAACTGGAAATAGACGTAGTTGACTACGCCACCATACGAGCCACATGATTGTGATGTCAAATTTATTTAATTTTAAAATAACAACTACATTTAATCATATGCTAGTCATCAATGTTTTGTTACCGAATATAATGGGCGGAAAATTGCTACGCCCAGAAAATTAAAAGCGCGTTTTACACTTACCGGAGCATTTGCCCATTAAAATCTTGTGTAAAGAGAACACTGTATATAAATCATAAGCACGCCTGATCTTTAGCCAAGCAAAGACAGTTTGTAAATTCAAAGCTATGAAGTCCATATTTGTGCTGACGTGTCTGTGTTTTGTGGGAGTGTCAGTAGTGGCTGGTGAGTGAGTGACCATCAAATGTCAAATATATATAGATACAGATAGATAAACAATCACAGTAACTAAATACACATGTAGTTATTGCAATATCGATGAATAGGTTTAGGGCAACTGCTGTTTCCTAGTGGCATTAATGTTGTGTCCAGCCAATCAATCTATCGGTGTCTCACCTTGTGACTGCTACTTGAAAGTTGTCTCATTCAGTCAGCATCTCCTTTATACATAACGTCGCTTTCTTTTCTGGCCTGGTCTGCCTAGTCAACTCGATCTTAGCTGAGTAAATGCAGTTCAAGGCACCCAGTATGACGTTGTATCAATTATCGAGTCTTGGTGACCTATAAAAAGCTTTTTGTGTAACAATATGCTCCATCGCCTGTTGCATAACAATGGTCCCCCTATATTTGAAAACTTCGGGGACTATGTTTATGCTTTCTATGAGAACTGGGTAGACATTTGTACACAATCATCATCATCATCATCCTTATCATCATCCTTATCATCATCATCCTTATCATCATCATCCTTATCATCATCATCATCGAAAATGTTCACTGTTATCATTAAGTGCAAAACAAAGGGGGGGGGGGGGGGCTGGGTGTCCACTGCTTGATGTGTTAAATCGTGTAGGAAATATTGTCCACCAGGGAATGATCTCAGCCAGGCATGTTTACAAATACAGGTGTTCGGCCACTGTTCACGCCATTTGTGCTCTGGACCCATGTGTGTTTAGACTGACCTGCACATGGGATCCACCATCTTCACTTCCCGGGAGATGTTATTATATACTTGTTCACTTGACCGAGTAGTGAACCTAGCAACCAGTTCACATGTGCAATCTTAACTCATGACCTGACTAGCTCCTTTCACACTCTGCTTTTAAACTTGGAGACGAACAAACGAACTTATGAATGAATGAACGAATTTTATTTTCATAGGGTTAAGAATTAGGCACACAGGTCAGTCTTACATTCTACTTTTCTGGCCTCACTTGGTTCTCATTTTCCCAAACATTCATTATTTTCGTTGATAAAAATAATATTAGTAAACATTATCAATAAAATCTTAGCTATGTGCTTTAAATACACCTACATTTTAAAACGAATAATACTAACTATAATACATCTATGGGCGTCTGTGGCTAAGGCGTTGTGAACCCGCTTCGAAATGCTGAGGTGCCGGGTTCGATCCCAAATGCAGGCGATTTCCCAGCAGATCGCATCGAGTTAGTGTCGGTTTTGCTATCGAGAAAGCAATAGCAAACTACTGGACGCAAATTTGCCTAGACAAACCACGACAGCCAAAAAATGTTCTGGGGCTGGCCCTGCAACGTCCTGTAAAGGATACGCAACTAACTTTTTGTATAATACATCTAGAAGATGGAATAGGCCATTATTATGTTTCTTCTCCTTCTCTTTGACCGATTCGAAAGGTATTTAGGTAATTGTACCCTACCAGGACGGCACACAAGTGATAAACACTCACTGGCACAAAGTGCCACCATGCGGATGAGGATTACCAGTGGAGAGGTCCCAAAACCCCCTTTCAGCCGTTAGGCCATATCTATAACTATGCCATAACTATATACAGGACCCCGGCAGAAGCCAGGGTATGGCTTAAAAAAAAAAAAATTTGCATCACACGAGGGGACCACTTGGAAAATACGACTGCCTCGGATGTAGAGGGGACACACAGAACCGATCTACATAGAACTGCAGGTTACGTCATAACCGTTTATTTGTATCCTAATATAAATGGCTGTACAGTTCAACTAGATTTCCAAAATGATGTGTACGTGTTTGCAATCTGGAGTTGGTTATCTCTGTTCTCATACAGGAACATCGAAGAAGGTGTTAGACTTTCTCAGCTATTTCAACGGTAACTATGACAACAAAGAGCAGACCATGCAAAAGGGAGACGATCACGATTTCATTCAGACCAGGATCGTGCCTACCTATTTCAAATGTTTGCTTCCGGTAAGTGCCCATGTCATTTATGTCTAGATGCTATAGAGTGTCAACAGGTTAATTTCCTTGATTATTCTAAGAGCATTTTTCTTGCTTCCCCATCGTAACCATCAGGATCTATATGTACACTGTTAAACACAAGTAACGCATAGTTATCTGAGCTCCCATTTGTCTGAGTTTGTAAGCAGAATTTCCTGCTTGGACATGTTAAAATTATAAAAAAAAATAACAGACTTAAATCTTTTATTATTATAATTGAAAAAAAAAAAACAAGTCCTTTATCTTGTGGGATGCAATTTTTTGTTATTTGAAGCACCACCCTGGTTTTTGTAGGGGGCCCTGAATAAATATGGCTAACGGCTAAGTGGGGTTTCTAGGACCTCTCAACGGGTGATCCTCATCTGTATGGTGGCACTTTGTGTCACCGGGTGTTTATCGCTTTGTGATGTCCTGGTGGGGTACAACAAGAGAGAAGAGAGAGAGAGAGAGAGAGAGAGAGAGAGAGAGAGAGAGAGAGAGACTTAAATGTTGTTTACCGTGTCAGATAGAGATATTACAATGCATTGCATGAGTTTTCTCTTAAATCAGTACAACGCAGTCGTCAATTGTCTTTACGACCTTTTTTTTCGAGCATGGCTCATAATGCACGCACCAGAAAGCGAAAATAATATCAAAATCCCGTAATAAACTACAGCTACAGGCAACAGGTAGTCTCGGTGCTGTAACAGACTTCATCCATAGGTTTCTCTTCACTTCGCTCACCAGATCCCATACACCTGGGTTTTTTTTTTGTACACTAGTGGTTCTCAAACTTTCTAATGCCGCCACCCTTTAGTTCAGTTCCTCCTGTTGTGGTGACCCTTTAATATAGCTCCTCCTGTTGTGGTGACCCTTTAATATAGCTCCTCCTGTTGTGGTGACCCTTTAATATAGCTCCTCCTGTTGTGGTGACCCTTTAATATAGCTCCTCATGTTGTGGTGACCCTTTAATATAGCTCCTCCTGTTGTGGTGACCCTTTAATATAGTTCCTCCTGTTGTGGTGACCCTTTAATATAGCTCCTCATGTTGTGGTGACCCTTTAATATAGTTCCTCCTGTTGTGGTGACCCTTTAATATAGCTCCTCATGTTGTGGTGACCCTTTAATATAGCTCCTCCTGTTGTGGTGACCCTTTAATATAGTTCCTCCTGTTGTGGTGACCCTTTAATATAGCTCCTCCTGTTGTGGTGACTCTTTAATATAGCTCCTCTAGTTGTGGCGACCCCAACAATTCAATTATTTTGGTCGCTACTTTACAACTTCAATGAATATTTGTTTTTCGATTGTCTTTTGCTAGCCGTGTGAAAGGGTCTGTGATGATTTCTTGGAAAACTACAAAGGCAAAGGCAAAATAATAAGCTAGATAGCTATTAACCTTATGCAGGAGGCATGACCGTCTTCAATACTGTAGACAACCATGGAAGAGGTTAGTGAAAACATTGACCGATTCCGTCATTCTACTGATTGTATAAGATGGCGAAACATGATACCACATTGCTATCGATACGATGCATTTGGATGATGAAGAGGATGATGCTGATGATAAGGAGGATGATAATAATGATGATAAGGATGAGGATGATAGTGATAATGAGAGGTACCTTTAAAAAGAGTTCACTCTAGCGGAAAGTTCTGGTTGTTCGTCCATTTTTGGACTGCAGTCCTGTTTAGGAACCTGGGTGTTGCGTGTGCATCCGTTTTACAGATCTGCTCAGATTTATTTGTATGCAGACTGCTGGTTCTGTTCCTCTCAGGCAGATGGACTCTGACTTAGAAGAAAGCTCCCAATTAGTCGACACTTACGACATGCTTTTAGGTAGGCAGTGGGTCTATTCTTTTTCCCTGTAACGGGACCCCGGAACCCACACGGGGAATTAGATTGTCCTAATTATTCTCATCTGATTTGCTTATGTTTACACAGAACCCGGTTGTGTTTATGGAGGAGGCCCTCAATAATGTCAGGAGATTCATTGGCCTGGGAGTGGTTACTGATGGCATTGAAGACACAGTTTCTCTGGCTATCTACAATTTCACTAACTACGTTGGATACAAGTTAGTAGCCTGTCAATGTAATGTTACAACGTCAACTTCTTCTTCTTTCTTCTTCTTCTTCTTCTTCTTCTTCTTCTTCTTCTTTTTCTTCTTCTTCTTCTTCTTCTTCTTCTTCTTCTTCTTCTTCTTCTTCTTCTTCTTCTTCTTCTTCTTCTTCTTCTTCTTCTTCTTCTTCTTCTTCTTCTTCTTCTTCTTCTTCTTCTTCTTCTTCTTTTTCTTCTTCTTCTTCTTCTTCTTCTTCTTCTTCTTCTTCTTCTTCTTCTTCTTCTTCTTCTTCTTCTTCTTCTTCTTCTTCTTCTTCTTCTTCTTTCTTCTTCTTCTTCTTCTTCTTCTTCTTCTTTTCTTCTTCTTCTTCTTCTTCTTCTTTTTCTTCTTCTTCTTCTTCTTCTTCTTCTTCTTCTTCTTCTTCTTCTTCTTCTTCTTCTTCTTCTTCTTCTT
>CAJHNH020003323.1:415000-420000 GCA_905116865.2 Candidula unifasciata | reverse complement strand
ATACTGGCGACCATTTAAAAAATAAAATGATTTATTGTTGTATTTCACTTCAAGAACCTTTTTCAATAGACAAGAACTGAATATTGAAGAAGGTTGGCTATTAAAGACGATAAAACACAGACCATTGAAATATTTTGTTCCTTTGAAATGTCACGAAAGTTTAGAGGGAACAATAATGGGGGGGGGGGGGGGGGGGTATACCTGGGAAGAGAGGAAGAGGAAGGCCAAAGAGAAAACTGGTGCAGGATGTGGCGGATGATCTCCAGATGGGTGTATCGGACGCGGGACATCTTGTTTGTGATCGAGAAGTTTTCAGGAAAATTGTTATGGGAGCAAGATGCTGCAAAAGACATGCTACTGATTGACTTTTACTTCAGCGTAATCTACGTGTGCCAGAATCCCTTTATTTCACAGCATTTGGTGTATAACGAGTACATCTGCACAATCAATAAGGGACATACGTGCTTTGCTAGCCCAGATTCAGAACTATACACTTTTTCTACAGTATGTTGCATGTTTAAATAAAAAGTCAGATTTACCTGTTATGTATATGATTATTTTCGTTACTGTTTGGTGTGTATACGCACAGACCACACAGAGTGCTTTCATTTGTACTGAAAGTGTTAAATGTTATGAAAATTATATTTATTCAAGTTTTGAGTCTTCAACATATTTTTAATCTGACGACTGCGCCAGAATGCCATGATTTCACAAAGGAAACCGTTTGAACAACTAAGTTTACAGGGTATTGTGACACTTAGCGGCGTCCGTGGCTAAGGTGTTGCGAGTCCGACTCGTAAGCCAGCATACCGCGATCGAAACCCACTGCAGGCTGCGTGGATTTGTGTCGTGGTATGGGACGTCGCAGGTCGACGCAGCCTAAAATGGGTACCAGGATGGGCTGTCCTGGGAAAGTAAAGACAGCCGGCGTAATGCTGACCACATTACCCACCGAGTGCTGATGGTCTGTAAAAATATGGGACGCTCTGCCCATATGCCCGATGCGCCGAAAGGCGTGAAAAGGGATCTTTACTTTTTTTACTATTGTGACACTTAAAGGTTATTTGAATTTCTCAAACAAGGCGTTGCAGAACCAACCCTAGCAATATGTGTGTGTGTTTGGCTATTTGTGATTTTATTAGGCAATTGAACATTTAACAGCTTGAACTTTGATTCAGTTCTCGATAACACTGCCAAAACTAACGCAAAGCTGTCTGCTACCAGACTGTCTGCAGCTGGAGTAGAGCCTGGTCCGTGGGTGTTACAAGACCCTCGTCAACGTTAAGTGATAGTACAAATACATTGTGCACCTGTTTAAACGTGTTCATTCACAAGCGACATGCATTAATTACAAATATCTTTGTTGTTTCCATGTTCTGTTGCTAAAGACCATGGGAATTCAAACCCGAGAACCTGTCCAATTTAACGTGTGAAGATCTTCGAGGAGACCCAGACTGCATTGCGTCATACAGGGTTGCAAAAGAAGGATTCGCGTATGGGAACTTTCCATACTGTTATTACACAGTTAACGGGGTCAGTCTGTTTGTGTGTGTGTGTGTGTGTGTGTGTGTGTGTGTGTGTATACGTTGGTATTATTAAACAAATCTATGCTTCTAAAATTATTGACTAGTTTTTAGTTAACCCTCACAACTACACAGGATAGTTGCATGATAACATTATTTTCATTAAATGCATCAACGCGGATTTGAACCCCAGAGCTACAAGCCGACAGGCGACCATCTGGAAAGTTCGCTGCCGCGCCTTCCAGAACCGAGCACTAAGTGGTCTGCAAATGACATCCTATCCGCTAACTTCCGTCAAAAATACGGGAACGCTCTCGCCCATTGTTCCAAGCAAGAGGCAGAAATCGTATATTGCGGTTCCTGTGGGGGTTCCTGGGCCCTATTAAAGGGAAAACAGGAATATACCCACTGTCTACCCAAAAGCATTTCGTGGGACGACTAGCTGGGAGCTTCCTTCGAAGTCAGAGTGCATCTGCCTGAGAGGCAAGGAACCAGCAGTCTGCACACAAGTGTGTCAGATGTGTAATAGGGATGCACACGCAACACTCAGGTTCTGGATCAGGACTGCAGTCCAGAAGTGCATGAACAACCGCCAGAGTTTACAGCTGGTGAACGCGAGGAAGAAGAAGAATAAATTGCTGCAAAGTCAGACCAAGCTAAGATAGAAGTCCCACCTCCAGCCCGTGTCGTTACAGACGATGTGACGCTAAGAATATCCTAGCACATCCGGACGAGATTCTGACATTGTTAGCCCACAATCCCTCTAACGTGAACATGACAACACTGGCACAGCAGTCGGGCACATGAACCAAAGGTCTGATCCTGCTTACTTTCAGGTTGTCTGTTTTAGGATTGCAGTTGTCGTCTCCGCAATGAAGGTTGGCTGTAATAGATCTAGAGCACGCCCTGTCTTACGCACGTGAAGTAGAGTAGTAGCAAGAGCAGACTGCTTTTCATCAACATGTTGATGTTATTCTATCATGTGTATGTCTCGTTTTACGCGTCTTGCATTGTTACGTTAAACTTTTTTCTATACGTTTAACTTTTTCTATTCGTTAAACTGTTTCCATCCAGTATCGTTTTTTAAGGAGTTTGGTGTAATTTTAAAAAAAGCCAAAATATTTCGCTTGCGTCTTTATTTTTGTTTTTTCCGCACATTTCTTTTATTTCCGGTTGTTTCCTCTATTGTTTTCTATTTCCAGACAATCCGTTCTCACAGCGATACGTATTTTGTGACTAAATCTTCTTCTGTATTTCCTTTTTCATCTAAACACCTACTGATAGTAAACTCCGGCGGAACGTTCTGGCTGTTCGTCCACTTGTAAATCTTGTTTTAAAGTATTTTTTACACGCATATCGGTTATACAGATCTGCCTCGTTATTTGTATATATATATATATATATATATATATATATATATATATATATATATATATATATATATATATAATGATGGTTTCTCTCCTCTCAGGCAGATGCACTCCAACTTCGAAGGAAACACCGCTGATAGGCCGCCTTTTACGACACGCTTGCTAGAGGGCTATTTTTGTTTCCACAAAATGAAGCCCTGAAACCCGCACGGAGATATTATATAGAGTTATAAAGCTTCAAGTGTGTTTTTGTTATAGGATGATGTCATATTCAATAGATTTCGAACACAAGTTTTCAGTGATGGCTCCGTGCACTGAAATATTGATAATAACATATCATATTCTTCCTCTTTAGCCTTACTGCTTATGGCGTTAGATATATTTTTCTGAACTCTGATAGTTGTGTAGCTTGTGTTAAACTAATACTGCGTTTTTGTGGTGTCTTTTTTTAACACCCTCCATCCATGTGTTTCTTGGTCAGCCTCTTGACTTGTAATCTGCTGTTTTCAAGTAGTGCGCGCTAGCTGCTGGCTGGTTTTGAGCCATTCTGACCAAACGACCGAATCATTTGATACTTTGACGATGTGTAAAATTATTTACCTCACAGTGCCTACCATTTTTTTAATAGTTTTTCTTATAATGTCATCCTACATGTTGTACTTGTGCGTTGTTTTTCTAGGACTATCCACGCCTGATATTGATAGCATAAATTACTCACATACATATAAACATATCACTGTGTCTCCGTGTAAGCAAATGTATGTTGGCTCACTATTTTTGTAAATCAACAAGCTGGAATCCCGGAATGGAGCTGTTCAATTATTAAATATTTGATGTACACACTAGGGTGTCCATCCTTATTTTATGCACTCAGATCAAAACATTGGCACTAGATATTATGGTACATGTTACGTTTATCTCCCCACGCCCCGCCCATGTACACACTAGCTCATTTCTGATTGGTAGTTCCTGAACCTGTCACCTTGGCAGAAGGTTACGGGGGTGTTCCGCAATGCCGTTGATATTGCGTGTTGTATATTTCAGCACACCAGAGCTTTTAACACTTCAAACACATGGAGAAACTGGCCCTTACACAACCCGCCTAGAGAGTATTGCAGCCTATGTCACAGGCATTCTCTTTCTCGGAATGAAAACGTAAATGCAAGACAAGACAGAACGCAAACAATAAAACGAGACAAACCCGTAACATTCAGGAAAGTCGACCAGCCCAACAAATTTGTGAATGAAAAGTGACCTACTCTATTTGGAGAGATTAACGTGACATTATCTTACTGGCTTTTGAGAATTAAACAGCTTTCATGTGTTTCAGAAACATCCACGATATTCGAGTGTACACATGTGTGATACACACACCTTAACGCTTCCACAGTTCTCACGGCAAACGTCGCCAATTGAACCATACGAGCTTAAACTCACGGGTCAAAAGTATCGGTAAGTACTTCGAAGTAGGGGTAGGTACTTCTAAAGTATGTGTACCTTCAAAACAGTTAACTGGGATATACCTTAGCTTGTGAGCCTGACTGTATAGGGTTCAAACACGCATCGTAACGGATTTGAACAAAAATAATTGACTTTGGTTCTTTGGTTGACTCAGCATATCATGAATACCAGGAAATGTACTAGAAGGTGAATGCGACCTGGGGGATGTTGATCACATTACCAACTGATCCATAGAAAACAAATATGTCTAGCACTCTATGCCCGATGTGCCATGGCGTGGAAATGGTTATGTCCTTCATTTTTATTACTTTTTTTTATTAGCTTATCAATTGTTCTCCATTAATGAGATGAGTCGTTCTTACTGTGTGGATTTTCATCATGGTAAAAAAAAATGGGTACTCTTCCCAGAGACGCATTACCCTGTGTGTATTCAGGGGCCCTTTCTTATGGGTAAATAGAACCTCCTAAATTACCCCCCCCCCCCCTTTTTTTCCCCCAATACACACACACACCAACGAGCGTGTCATGAAACTAGGATTACATATACCTAAGAGTAGAGGAACCAATAGTTTGCCTACAAAAAACGATTCTGTAAACAGGATGTGCATGCTAAACTCAGTTCTAGAGCAAGAGTCCAGAAGGAGAC
>CAJHNH020003323.1:385000-410000 GCA_905116865.2 Candidula unifasciata | reverse complement strand
AGAAACCCTTTTCAACCGTTGGGTTGTATTAGGGCCCCCGGCAACAGCTATAGTAGGGGTTAAAATTATCGAAAAATTGCATGGTGCCCGTCTCGAGTTTTACTTCTAGTAATTCCCTCTGGTCTCTGGGTAGTAAGATCAGACGCCCGTGTGCATTGTTGCGCACGTAAAAAATCCCTTGGCACTTGAAAATCGAAAAGAGTAGCCTAACGAAGCTGCCCGGGCAAAATTTTGAGTTAAAAATCTACCCAAAGTATTTCAGGATTCTCGCCGGTGCTACAGAGCCTGTGCACTGTGCCAGACAATGCATGGATCGGCACTCATAGAAAGGAGTAAAAAGATATAAGGACACAGTAGACTTCATAAATATCCAAAAGCTATATTGACGGTAACTAATCACGCTGAACAACACTCAGAGCAGAGATGTGATTTTTTTTAGAAGAATACAAAGAATCTCATGAAAGGATGAACAAACAAAGAACCAGTTCTCATGGAGGCAGATAGAAAGTCATAAACTGATAAGAACAGTTACACGTACACCGTTAGTGTTTTTAGACATGTTATGAGAAGAGAAGGAACTGACTCGACAACGTGGAAACTACTGACACGAGTGGTGGGAAGAGAGCAGGAGGAAAGCAAAGAGATAAACACCTGTATTAGCTGGTCAGATGGACAGGGTAAAACAAAAGCATTGAACTGATCAACTATTCTGGTGATCGTTCGAAATGGCGACAAATGACAGCTTGCCGATACGGCATATGATGTTAGTGATGATGTAGTTAGATGTCTAACTCTACTGGAGTGCACATAGCAATGACCGCTGCATGTTTCAACAATAGCTTTTACCTCCCACAGCCGTCCACGCCACTCCTCACTCGGTAAACGGGTCTCGCGGCTTCATGCTCGTAATTATTCTCAATTGTTTACACACACTGAATGGGGAAAGGATCTAAGAGAGTCAAACACGGCAGTCATTTTAGCATCCCTAGTTTAATTGTCCTGTGTGTGTATTTATTTAAGCATCACTTGTCCTGTCCATCCTTCCGTCAGTCTCACAGAAGAAAGAACGGATAATAATATCTCATATAATTCAGGCAAACATGTAAACATGCAAACTGACTGTGTTGATGACATTTTAGTTTCCGCGCTCAAAAAATTCAACTATTTCCATGTGTATGTCTGTCTCTGAACTTGGTGTCCATCGATACTTCAATCTGATCCTCTTTCTCGTCTTTTCCCCAAACCGTGCATATGTCAGCAACCTTAAATAATGCGGCTGTCTCTATAAGATCCTTCGTCCGTTGATTTATTCGACTTTTTACACCGTCTATCTCATAGTCTCTGTGTCAGTTTATCTATTTGTCTAGTTGTGTTTTATAATCTATATCCACTTATATCAGTCGTGTATCCAAATGCCCTATGTAAATCTGATCTAAATAAACACGCACTTTCTTCCTAGTACATAGGGCATACGATACTCGACTTGTATCTGTATTCAACAATCGGCATTTGATGAGCAACACTTTCCAAATCACAACAGCCCACTTTACTTCCCAGGACTTTACCTCGTGCCCATTCTAGGCTTGCTTGGCTGGTGGCAAGATCATTTTTAATGAACCCAATTCGATGCGGATTCCAACACGAGAGCGTGGGCCAGCATAAGAGCCTCTGGTCACTTCGTGACTGCTGCTTTCAGTGCTGTAGGTACGTCTGTTTCATTGTTTTGCTGCCCACCTCCTATTTCTTCTTTTACGACTTTATTGTTAGCGAGGCAGTGGGTCTATTCTTTTCCCCAATCATGGGCCCCAGAACCCAGACTTGTTTGCGTTCACAGGCTGTGAACTCCGGTGGAGAGTTCTACATGTGCGACCACCACAGGACTTTAGTGTTGCTCCCAAACCTGAGTGTTGCATGCACCATTTCTATTTCATAGATCTAGCTTACGTGCTTGCAGATGAAGGTTTATGAGTCTTGTGTCGTGAGCACATTACTGTACTGCTGCGAATCCTGGACTCTCTATGCTCCACAGGAAAAAAGACTGAATACCTTCCATATGCGCTGTCTGAGACGCATCCTTGGTATATTATGGCGAGACCTTGTCTCCAACGAATGTGTGCTCACAAGAGCAAAAATACCATCAATGTATTGTATACTGAAGCAAAGACGTCTGCGCTGGCTGGGACATGTCTCCCGCATGGAGGATGGTCGTATTCTAAAAGAACTCCTATATTGTGAATTGGTAACTGGGAATAGACCTACAGGAAGGCCAAAGCTGCGCTATAAAGATGTATGCAAACGTGACCTAATAGATACCAACATAGGCACAGAGACATGGGAAAAATCAGCTGCAGATCGACTACTATGGAGACAGAAAGTGAAAGATGGACTGTCACATTTTGAAAGAAACCGAACACAACGAGCTGTGGAGAGGAGGCACCGGAGAGTAAAACTGCCTCACAACGAGGGAGTATCTGCTTTTGTGTGTATCCTGTGTGGCAAAGACTGCCATTGGACTTTACAGTCACAGCAGATGCTGTTCCCAAAGCCAGCGGCACATCTCCATAGTCCCCCGGGACTGACGGGTGCCATGGTTGCTTGCAGATTGTTGGAACATTGCCTCTCAGGTAGACAGATACACACTGACTTCGAAGAAAGCCCCCCCCCCCCCTTTCCCCCCCCCCACCCCACACCACACCACACCAACTATTAGTCAACTATTATGACAGACTTGTAGGAGAGGCTAAGTTTGTTTTTCTCCACAATGGGATTCCGAAACCCACACGGGATATATACAGCCAAAGTGATTGTCTTTTAATGTAGTCGATTTCTTTTGTGGTCTCTCTTTTCCTTTGTATGTTTGTATATCTGGGCCTGTCTGGTTTCCTTTCTGTCCTTTTTCCTATCTTTATTGAATACTGATTGTTGTGTTTGTATTGCATGTATAACCTAATCTGCGGGCCTTATCTCACTTGCCGTAACGTGGTTGTTTTCTTTGGCGAAGTGTCACATTCAAAAGGGCAATTAAATGCCCCAAGCTGGGTCCAGTGTCATCCAAGGACTACCGTTGAGTTACCTACCTGGACACAAGTGACCGCTTTGATCTTACCGGCTTAGAGCCGGCACTGACACACTCACTGTTGATACATGTGTATCAATAAGGTTGTTACTATCCTTTCATATCTCATTTCTCGTTAGGTCACATTCACATAAGCATCTAGGAGTGTCCACCATTGTTCGTCTAACCAATGAGATGACCGGTCAGTTTCAGTCCTCCCCAGACGGACTTCCTTCAGTCTTCCCGAGCTTTTAATTCAGCAGGTTGCTTTCTTTTCAATTTCAAAGTTGGAAATATTCAAGAGGTGGATTTTGCATACATGTTTTAATTTCTTCTAATCGGTCGTAGAAAGTTCAGTGTTCTCAAAGCTGTTGTTATAGCAGTTTCATAGCAAATTTGGATTTATTTAAGACGTAGTTTTATAATCACTGTTACTAGATTTGTTTACCATGGCCGAGTCTGTGCTGAAGAGTCCTGCCGTGCTTAAGTTTGATACCGATTTCTTTACGAAATCTAGTCTAAAACCAGAAGGAGTTATAGATACAGGTGTGTGTGGGGACATTGTCGTCGCTTCACTTCTGGACAAACCGGAGTGGAAGTTTATCGTCAAGAAGTTTAGCTTGCTAGATGAAGAGCGTGTGCCCAGAAACAAAACCATGTTTAACCGTGAGGTTAAATTCATGCAGTCAGTGAGACACCCGTTTCTGGTAAAATGCATCTACGCCGCTGAATGTCCCGGTTATCTAGCGATTTGCATGAAGTACTACTACAGCCGTACACTGAACTTCCATGTTGGCAACATAGACCTGAGCCTGTCAGAACAGTGTGTGGTCCAGGTGGCATGTGCGCTACGGTATCTTCATAAGAACAACCTGGTTCATCTGGACGTAAAGCTGGACAATGTGTTCGTCGATGGACAGCATAACGCCATCCTGGGAGATTTTGGTTTGGCTTTGGAGATGCCAGCTGGACAACAAACTCTGAAAGCAAGAAATATTGGAGGTACTTTCGGCTACTTATCCCCGGAGATTATGAAAGCAGCAGCAGAGACAGAAATTGACCCTTACAAAGTAAGTGTAGCCATTGATAGTGTGTTAATTAGACATCATCGTATTGCTGTTTTACTGTTATCATATAGGTATTCTCTCTCCCTCCTCTTTCTTCATTTATGTATCCATTCATCTTCCAGTACCTCTGTAGGTTTAAACGTCCGTCTATCTACCAGTTTGTCTTTAGGTCTGTATATATGTTTGTCTATTATAATTGTATTGTAGATAATGTGCATCTGACCTATTTAAGAAATACACAGTAGTGTATGGCAACTTAGTACGTTAGACATATGGAATATAATTCTTAATCGTAGGGATCGAATGTGTCCTCGACATGTAGCGAGGTTAATATCAAACAGGCCGCCTCTACTGCCCGTGGTTTTCCTGGTTCCACATTTAGACTGGATCAAACTTGGAGCCAATATCATATTCTCACCGAATTCTTGGTTTGAGCCCAAAAAGTTCGGGCCGACAGGCGAGGTTCTCATAAAAAGATACCACAACTTGTTTAGCTTAGATGATTGGTGATTCATACTAAAGAAGACTGAGTTTTCACTTTGGTATGCACAAAGTTTAGTAATGCACTTTGCCAACTACCTTTCAAGGGTGAAAGACGAAGAAGAAGAACCACAAGAACATAAAAAAATAAGGAAAGGAAGATAACGAATACAGGGAGAGAGAACAATGACGAAGCGGGAGAGGAAGGAAACCGTAGGAATAGGAGAGTGATTAGATGAAGGAGTGTGTGTTGGGGGGGGGGGGTAGTAAAGGAAGAAGAAAGATTACATACAAAACTTGTCAAATCTATCAAAGTCAGTTAATGCAGTATCTTGTCCTCGCAGTGTTATACTGAAGCATAATTTTTTTCAGGGACTGTAAAGCGAAGCTCTTTTAACCCTCTCCCTTCTCGATTCTAAAATACATTGTGGTGCATAAAACCTGTTAACCATCTCCTATTTTAGCAGTCAGAGATGTAAGCAAGACACTTACTGGAAAAACACATCTGTAGTGAGGGTTACATAAATGTAAACAGGTTATGATTCGCCATATCACTTATTGAGTTGTAAAGACTAATATGTTACATTAGGTTTTTATTGTTCCATTTATAGACTTTAACCCAGTTTCCAGTGAGACTCTTTAGCTCTTTCAGTGTCTACTAGTCTTTACTTTAACTTCTTCTACCATAAAAAGAGTTCAGCTTAAGATCGATACATACTTAGGGCTAAAGGAGTTCAACACCTACTGGATGAGACAGAGGCAGCTAACTAATGATTAAGATACCCTATTTCTATTAAAGATCGGCGACTGAAAACACCTGCGAAAGTTATGGTTATTGTTCCACTTCTGGGCATTGGTCTTGCATCAGAATTTGATTGAGTTTTGCGTGCGCATCCGTTTTACATATCTGTGTGGGCAACAGCTGATTCCTTCTTTCTCATGCAGATGTACTTAGACCACAACGTTAACACAGATAAAGTATTGTCTTTAAGGACAGGCATGTAGTGGGGGGGGGGGGGGGGGGGGGAGATCAGGGGGCTTTGTTCTTTTAATCTCCACCCACCCCCCTTCCTAAACGGACCCCAGGAACCCACGCAGAGAGATTTACATAGAAATGATAAATTTTACATCTGTGATAAAAGACAACAAAAGCATCGTATTATCCTTGAAAACTTTACGACCCGTAAAGTGAATAGTTTAGTATTGAAAGAGTGACTGTGCATACTCCCAGCCCTCTCACTAACTTCATGCCTAACCTGTACATCCCCAGCTGGACTGCTACAGTCTTGGCGTTGTCTTGTGGTCACTGGTTTTCCAGAGAGCTCCTAAGCAAGCTGTCAACTACTACTTCGAGACCAGGAAGACACGAGATCTCCAGGAAAATATCAGGTAGGCATTGCTGTATTTATTCAACATCATAATGATTGTAATCATCATCATCCCGCAGCTACAAATCAACCGTTAATCTCCAGCTACACATTTCCTTCATTGGAGTACACAAACGCACACACACATACGCACACACAAGACCACACAATACACACGAATCACAGAACGTCATACCAAGTAAAACAACCATACATAAGACCACATAAGACAACATAGTCACACACAAAGTGTCTCACAGAGCAAAAACCATGCGCACAGGTTTATACAAGACATTAACAACACAAACCAGAGATAACAGTAACTCAAGAAAACAGAAATACTTACAATACGCTGGTTTACACACACATATCTGGCTTTTAAAGACGGCAGAAAAGCACACACACTCAAACATACTCACCTACGCGGCTTTACCAGACAACAGAGACACAAATAATGTCATACAGGATAAAACATACACAAAATATTATCACAAGAGACAACAGAACAGAAAGACATTGAATGGCATATAAAACAATTTAACACTGAAAACGAGACCACACAAGATGTCACGAATGCACGCGCGCATATAGGCACACATACACACATACAAAGTAAAACAATTTCATGTGTAAATACATATTCTGTAAAAAGAGCGCCATTTTTAAGAAAACGTGTTTGAATTATGAACACTAAGAAACATAAATATGACTAAATAACGTAACAGGACTATTTTAAAAAAAAAAAATAAAACTATGAAAAAGAAATATAATGCATTAGAATTTAGACATGATAAAACATAACACACACACAACAAGAAAGAAATACCTTTCACTAAAGATTAATTTTTTAAGTATGTCACTGTGGTATGTTTTTTTTTTTTTTCAGGTATTACTTTGACATAAGAGGCACACAATAATAATAATTAATAAAGCACAATAAGCAGTTATTATGCCAATCTATGCTTGGTTCTTTATATGTCAATATGTATTCCTTTATATATCTATCTATCTATATTTGTCTAAATGTTTAAGGATATGCTTGCTTATCTATGTCTATGTGCGATTTTTACTTACAGCACCTCAAATCAGTTATTTGAAACTGATATAATTAGTATGCGAATCTCTCTCTCTCTCTCTCTCTCTCTCTCTCTCTCTCTCTCTCTCTCTCTCTCTCTCTCATACACACACACAAACACACATACACACACAAATAGGCAAGAAATGTCGATAGGAACGAGGAAGAGCTTATATTACCTGTCTGTATCTTCCTCAAAACAAAGACAGTGGAAGGAAAAAGAAAGATAATTGTATATGTAATACTCAGTCGAACTTTATTTTAACAATCGATAAGTCACCAAGTCTGAAATATACAACAATGGCGGATCGAGTAATGGTGCTACACTCACTCTGTATATAGTAACCGATTCCGATATGTGATTTAATCAACCTCCTGCCAGCCGCCTTCACATTCCATGAATTTTCCTAGTAGCCACGAAAGCTCTTTAGGCTAACAGAAGCACACCAAATCTCTCTCTCTCTCTCTCTCTCTCCTTCTTTCTCTTCCTATCCCCCCCTCTCTCTCTCTCTCTCTCTCTCTCTCTCTCTCTCTCTCTCTCTCTCTCTCTCTCTCTCTCTGGTCTCTTTCATTTTCTCTTTCATTCTCTAGGTCTCACGTTCTCGCAATCTTTCAGTCGGTCTCTCAATCAGTGTCTCAGTCAGTCTGTCAGCTGCCAGTCAGTTTCTCAGTCTGTCACTCAGGTTATTCTGTCTGTCTGTCCGTCCATCTGTGTATCCGTCGTCCAACTATAAGTTTGAAAATTGGCGTACTTGACATTCTATTTTTAAATACCTGGTACCTAAGTTTCTGGCCTCATTCTATGTACGCCGACAAATATATGTTGCCTTTTTAATGTTCTCAATTAACAATTTGTTCTCGACATCAAATCTCATGATTGCTTTCAAATTCTTACAGGGACATGTTGCTCAGGCTACTTGAGAGAGACCCGGCCAGAAGAGTCACCATCGCAGACTTCCTTCACAGAGTGCGCCGAGATAGTATCTACAGAAACATCATTGACACCAACTAGGATTTCAAGCATGTCCACAAAGCTATTGACATTGCCAAGGATTTAAAGTGCATGTATATATTTTATCGTTTAAAAAAGAATTACGAGTGTGTATAATATATGATAACTAAGTCTCGGAGCGCTGACAATCCCATTATTAAGGTCTACAACACCGAGTACGTGTGCAGGTGTGAGAAGCAGCTTCAGCCATATCATGAATGTTACTGCTGTGAATGAAATATGTGAGGTTTTCAGATTTGTTAGAGAACAGAATTAGTTATTCGAGATGTTGGGTGTGTCAAAGAGGAAACATTTTTAAAGATGTATTTTAGAAATGATTGCAGTCTCATATTGAAGTTAATATTGGCTAGTGTTGTATTTAAGCTCTCTGTTAGCATATTACGAAAATGGTGCACATTTTTTTTTCCAAATAACTTATTAGGTGATCTAGTAAAAATAGCATGAACCTTTTCCTTACTGAAGTTGTTGTTTGTCTTCACCGGGCCGATGGTTGTTATAGTCCGTCAATTTTTTTTTTTTTTTTTTTTTACTTTTTTTCATGTATCACAACTTAATTTTTGAATATACACTTTATATTTCTCCTTACGCGGACTATTGGTTCCTCTCCTATCCGGCAGATACACTTTGACTTCAAAACAAGGACATCTAATTAGCTGTCTTCTACGACACGCTTGTCCATTCCTGCCCCCTTTCCCTAACTGGCCCCGGGAACTCTCAGCAAAGTGCCAGCATCATTTTCATCTGAGAAATTTCGTATACCCTCATTTTAGGTTGGGTGGACTTGGCAGCCAAGGTCCATAAGTTACCTGTCTTGAAAGGATTGGAACTCATCATCACCGGGACAAACAGCCATGTGTACTAGCCATCAAGAGCGTCTATACAGATAAATATTTAGTGCGGTGGGGGGGGGGCGGGGCGGTGGTCACACATATTTTTGGGCAAAAATAGACGGGTTTAAGAGGCCTAAATTTAGTTTAAAAGTATAATAAAAACACTGTACATAAATATTCCAGTATGTTTGAAATAATATGAAAGGGTTAACACGTACTTTAAAAGAATTTGTATACATGGTTACAGTCAGATGCTTGGCTTGCTAATAAGATCTTGTTTGCTCAGTTCCGCCCCCCCCCCAACAAAAATATATTGGGGAGGGGGGGGGGGTCGTCAACGGGGTCTGAACCCCCAGATGTCGGCGTCTCTGCTAGCCACTGCTGTAGACAACTGCCCAAGTTTAACTGTTTCAGAACAAGCAGGCATTATTTAACCCATTCTTTGGTATCCTGTTTGGGGTACGTTATAAATTAAGAACCCATTCTTTACCAGGATAATCTTATTTTAGCTGATACCTGTTTTAGCGTAATTCGTTAAAGAAACAAAAAAGTCTGACAGTTAAGTAGTAACATATGGAGTATAATGGATACAACTGCGTGTGGCGAACAAAGTTACACAACATGTAAAATGTATACTGGACCCAAGAGAGGTGGGACGATGATAGCTTTGTGCGTTGCGTGTGCATGAGGCAGGTCTTGTGTGTGTGTTGGAGATTTACCTCATGTAAGTACCAACAAAAATCTAATTGTTCCCTGGCCTCTTAGCGTTCGTCGGCTTTATATCCCTTTGGACATTTATGATTATTAATCCTCTTCTTAAGTGTAGATTTGTTCCTGAACTTAGAGTTTCGTGCAACATATGTTTTACGGATCTGTCTTAAGTGTGTGCAGACTGTTGGTTTCTCGCCTCTCAAGCAGCACTGTAACTTCGAAGGAGATATCCCAAAGTTGTCTTTACGACATGCTTGTTAGGGAATCAGTGGGTTTAGAATAGTCTTGCCCGACAAAAATCGGACCCACAAATCATATTGGGAAATTGCTTAAGACAGTGGCTGTTAACCCACAACCCCTTAATACAGTTCCCTTATGTTGTGGCCACCCACCCACACAATTATTTTCCTTCATAACTTCAATAAATTGAAGGTCTCAGGCGACCGTGTGAAAGGGTCGTTCAACCCACACAAAAAGAGTCGTCGCCGACATGTTGAGAACCGCTGGCTTAAGGCAAAATTCGCGTTTATCTTTATTGTGCGATATTTATCCAAATGTATTCGCCATGCTTGTGTTTTTTTCCTTGTTGTGTATTTTTGTATCATGTATTAACTGTATTGAATCAGCCTTTGAAAATGGAAAATAAATTTATCAGAACAAGCGATGAGTTTGTCACTACTAGAGATCATCATTTTTCATGTCTCTAAGCTGTGTGCCTTCCTTTTTTAATCTCCTTCTCTTCTTCTTCATCATTCTGTTTGTGTTACTTTCCTTCCTGTACTACTCGCTAATACTACAACTATTACAACCAATACCACGACGACAACCATCACCGTCACTACCATCACCAATACATCCTTATACATTACCAATAGTACGACATCTTTTACTATTATTACTGCTGTATCTGCTGAGTCACCACTGTTGTTGCTGCAGCTGATACTACTGCTGCAGTTGATACTACTGCTTCAGCTGATACTACTGCTGCAGCTGATACTACTGCTGCAGCTGATACTACTGCTTCAGCTGATACTACTGCTGCAGCCGATACTACTGCTGCACCTGACACTACTGCTGCAGCTGATACTACTGCTGCAGCTGATACTACTGCTGCACCTGATACTACTGCTTCAGCTGATACTACTGCTGCAGCCGATACTACTGCTGCACCTGACACTACTGCTGCAGCTGATACTACTGCTGCAGCTGATACTACTGCTGCAGCTGATGCTACTGCTGCAGCCGTAACTACTGTTGCAGCTGATACTTCTACTGCAGCTGATATTACTGCTGCAGCTGATGCTACTGCTGCAGCCGATACTACTGCTGCAGCCGATACTACTGCTGCAGCCGATACTACTGCTGCAGCCGATACTACTGCTAGAGCCGTAACTACTGTTGCAGCTGATACTTCTACTGCAGCTGATACTACTGCTGTGGCTGATACTACTGCTGCAGCCGATACTACTGCTGCAGCTGATGCTACTGCTGCAGCCGAAACTACTGCTGCAGCTGATGCTACTGCTGCAGCCGATAGTACTGCTGCAGCTGATACTACTGCTGCAGCTGATACTACTGCTGCAGCTGATACTACTGCTGCAGCTGATACTACTGCTGCAGCCGTAACTACTGTTGCAGCTGATACTTCTACTGCAGCTGATACTACTGCTGTGGCTGATACTACTGCTGCTTCTGCACTGACTAGTGCTGCAACTACAACCACCAAGAAAGATGAAAATAAAATAATGTATATTTGATACAGAAAAAAATTAATCAATCATAAAAGCATTCGCAACACTTAGAAAATTACCATAACAAAGGCTAGTCTACCGATATCCTCCACACGTTGCTGTTGACACATACGGCTTCACAAGCAAAACAGACGTGCACTTACCAACAAGTCTGAGGTGTGGAAGTCCGTGGCCTCAACCCCTCATTATTTTTAGGGGTTTGGGTTCAAGAGGCTTACACTTTGTTTAGTGCGTAATAATAATTAGTATCAAGCTTTAGGTGTTCAATAAATATTTGAGAGAATACATAATGTCATTATCAGTCATGTAGCAGGTCCTTTTCCGAACGTCGCTTTTATCACTGTCTGACAGAAACTCAGTCTTTCGTCAGCTCTCCCGTCTCATGTACTTTCCCATCAAATGTGTCTCTTATGTTCTGTGCCCATCTTCCTTCTGGCCGGTCCGTACACTCTTTCCTGGTACCATGCTTTCCGAACACTTAGCTCAATTCCAAATATGGGTTTGGGGTTCAGTTCACCTCAAAGTATTTTGGAGGGTTTGGGTTGGTGGGGGGGGGGGGGCTGGAAGAATTTAGGAGCTCAGTCCCTAATTTTTTTAGGGTATGGTCATGAAAGTGCTTAAGCACCCACGTTCATAACTATTCTCCATTGTCGCCTCTTTGCTCATTTTCTGTCAGTGGTATCCCGTCATTTTGACATTCCTTGATTTCCCTTTCTACTTCCTTCTCCAGATTTCCTTAGGTTGCCCGCGTCGCCACTTTTTTTCCATCTGCTGTTCAACGGGGAGCTGTCCTTGCCAGATTGTCACGACGCATCCTGCAAACATGGCCAGACCATTTCTATTTGTTTTCATTGATAACTGCTGCTAGTGGCAATGGTACACCCCTATTTGTTCCTGTGTGTATTGTTTAACCAAGAAAAGTAGTAAAGCATATGTTAGCAAACGACGGATGGGGGAGGGGGAGCAATGGCGCTGGAGGAAGCTGCATTCATATCACTAACTGAATGCAAGCCTGAGTCACAAATGATTATACTCACATTTGCTTGCTCAGCAAAAGAAAACATTATTCATCCGCACTTCAACACGCTTTTTTCTATGCTCAGTCAAATGGGTCGCTTAACCAAACAAACTGTGCTGTAGTGAATGCTAACCACTACAACGTCAAGGGAGAACACAGAGCAGACTACATAGCAAACACTGGAAGTCATACACAATAGTCACTTGTTCTTCTACAAGTCCATGCCGTGAGGCTCTGGTAGTCATGTCTATCCACAGCCTTCTGTCTCGTATAGTTTCAATCAACCCTGACACATATGATTTTCCATGCTACGATGTCAGACCGTCAAGCATCTGTTTCCTCTGTCTCGCTCTGCCTCTCCTAACCTCCATCTTTCCTACAGTCACGTTGTACTCCAGTTTTCTTCTTCTCATCACATGACCAAATGATGTGCATTGTTTCTTTCTTATGTTGGCAATCAGTTCTCTTCGTGAGTCAGTTTCTTTAAATACGACCTTATTACTATTTTTATCTGTCCAGGGTATTCTCACCATTCCTCTACAAAGCCACATCTCCGCCACTTCCAAAAAAGTGTTCACTGGTTTACTAACTGTCAATGATTTACGTCCGCATATCAATATCAGACTGATATAGCTTTTTAAGAATTCTCTTTCTCCTCTCATTTGACAAGGATAGATTGCATAAAATATTCCTCATTTTGTAATAGTCACTAAGCCAGACATTTCACAGGAAACCCCTTCTCCCCTCCCCCTCCCCTTGCAGGGTATGTCTCTTAAAAAAGCTACTGGAGTTAAACCATAAAAAACTGGCGGACGGCGAGGGTAAACCATTGCTGTATTTTCTCTAGTAAATCATGGCTTTAAAACAATCGAATACAGACAACGACGTTAATGGGGGTTCTAATGGAATCACCTCATCCGACAAGGAGCAGCAGGTTCTACAGGGAATACTGGTAAATCGTCTAGCTGCTTTAGAGAAACTAAATGTAAATAAAATCATAACCACTTGTACGTGGAATGTCATAACACTTGTACAAACTGGAAAGTTGGTTAATAGAGTATCATAACACTTGTACAAACTGGAAAGTTGGTTAATAGAGTGTCATAACACTTGTACAAACTGGAAAGTTGGTTAATAGAGTGTCAGAACACTTGTACAAACTGAAAAGTTGGTTAATGGAATGTCAGAACACTTGTACAAACTGGAAAGTTGGTTAATGGAATGGCAGAACACTTGTACAAACTGGAAAGTTGGGTAATGGAATGGCAGAACACTTGTACAAACTGGAAAGTTGGGTAATGGAGTGTCAGAACACTTGTACAAACTGGAAAGTTGGTTAATGGAATGTCAGAACACTCGTACAAACTGGACAGTTGGTTAATGGAATGTCAGAACACTCGTACAAACTGGACAGTTGGTTAATGGAGTGTCAGAACACTTGTACAAACTGGAAAGTTGGTTAATGGAATGTCAGAATACTTGTACAAACTGGAAAGTTGGTTAATGGAGTGTCAGAACACTCGTACAAACTGGAAAGTTGGTTAATGGAGTGTCAGAACACTCGTACAAACTGGAAAGCTAGTTAATGGAATGCCATAACACTTATACAAACTGGAAAGTTGGTTAATGGAATGCCATAACACTTATACAAACTGGAAAGCTGGACAACATGAAGAGGAAAATGGAGAACATTATATCAAAATATTAAGAATTAGTTAAATGCGTCGGCCAGAGGCAGGGAAAAGTTTTCAGATAAACACAAAATTATTTACTCGGGGGGAAAATAATATAAAAACGGTGTTGGTTTCATTCTGGATCCACAATGTGCAAAAACTGTTAAAGGATGTTAGACTATTTCAGACAGGGTACTATTGGTAAAGATCTATAGCAAACCACGTGACATTAACCTAGTACAGATTGAATGAACCAACCGCAAAATGCTCAGAAGATGATATTGATGAACTTTACAATTATTTGTACATTACTTTCGAGCAATAATTCTGACGTAATAATACACATTGCCGATTTCAAAGCAAAAGTTGGAAATAAAAAAAGTTTGTTAGTTAGTTAGTTTGTTGGGTTATCCTCATTGCACTCCGGACATGTCCATAGGTGCTCAGATCCTCCCCTCAGTATGAACCCCAACGTCCGATGGCTAATAGTACCAGTTCTATGTTGATTAACAAGTCTTCTGGCGTGTCTGATGTGCGTCTCGTTTTTTGCTGTACCGATCTTAATTCCTAAGTCTGCCATTCTGGCGAGTGATGTGGATTCTTACTTTACTTTTTCCTTCCACGTATGCCGCTAAGCGTTGTGGGGAGATGCAAGTTCCTGTCATAAGCAAGGCGGGCAGCATCTGATGTTCTGAGGCCATGCTTTTGGCAGGTTTCGGAGACCCCGTCAATCCACCGTTTCCTTGGTCTTCCTCTTGCCTTATATCCTGAGCTTCTTTGGTTGAAAATTTGTGATGTTATTTGGTCATTTTTCATCCTGGTTAGATGTCCAAACCATTTCATTCTTTGATGTTCTATGTAGTCTAAACATGGTGTAGTTTTGACAGTGTTTCTAATGTCTATGTTCTTTATCCTGTCTAGTCTGGTCTTATTCGCTGCTTTTCTTAGACATTTCATTTCACAGGCTTCTATTTTTCTTTCATGGGTCTTGTTGATTGTCCATGTCTGGCACTGGTAGCAGAGTGTTGGAATGAAGATGGTGTTTATCAATTGTCTTTTGGTCTTCATGGTTATATCTGGATGTTTAAGCAGAGGTGATAGTTGGTATGTGACAGCATTTGCTTTCTGTATTCTTGTTTCTATCTCTCTGTCCATTCTTCCATCCTCTGTAAATATACTGCCCAAGTATTTGAACTCTTTGGTTTGCTTGATTTTGGCACTTCCAACATTTATATTCAGTGGCCTGTGTGTTCTGCTGATCTTCATAACTTCTGTTTTTTCTGTACTGATTCTCATATTATGTTGTAAACAGCTGTTGTTGAGATTAGTCAGATGTTCCTGTAGATCATATTCATTTCGATACAGTATGCTTTGATCATCAGCAAAAAGTAATTCGTTTATAGCATACACGTCTGGGTTTGCTTCTACAGTGATCTTATCCATGTATGTTATGAAAAGTAATGGTGACAGTACACATCCTTGTCTGACACCAGTTGTGACTTTGAACCATTCAGAAAGACCACTAGATGTTCTTACTGCACTTTCACTTTTTTCATAGAGGGCTCTGATGTTGTCTAATAATTGACCCTGCACTCCGTAATCGTCAAGAATTCTCCACAGCACATCTCTGTCCACACGGTCGAATGCCTTCTCTTGATCTACAAAGACCACGTTCAGCTCTTTATCGTATTCGAGTGTCTTTTCACAGACTTGTCTTAGTGCAAATATGGCATCAGTGCAACCTCGTCCTTTCCTGAAACCGAATGATGTGGTTTCACTGCCACCAAAGTCCTCTATCCTTCTCATTTCTCTGAGGGCATTGATAATAAAAAAAAAAGTGTGTAGAGTAACTGGTGGATATGGTTTGGGATTAAAGAATGAGAGAGGTGCAAGATTAATAGCTGGGTTTGAGTCACATATCACGATAATTGGTAACACCTGGTTTAAAAGCCATCATCGTCGATTGTGGCTTTAGAAAAGTCCTGCGATAATGTCCGCAAACAGATTATATTTTGATTTTAAAAATATTCAGTAGCAGTTTAATCGGAGCAAAGACTAGACCAGGAGCCGACAGCAATAATGATCATGTTCCAGTTTACTTGTAGCCAAGACTAGACCAGGAGCAGACTGCTATAGTGATCATGTTCCAGTTTTAGGAAAGCTAAGAATGAAGTAATCAATTGTAGATCAATTGTAGGAACCACACCATGCCTGCAATACATAAAGAAGCAACAAATAGAGTGGTTTGGCCACTTGATGCGAATGCAAACCGACCAACTGCCTCTACGAGCATACAACGAACAACACTACTGCCCAAGAGCAAGAGGCAGACCGAGAGTACGATGGATAGACAATATATCAGTGATCCTGAGGCAACACGGACTAACAACAACACATGCAACACACCTGGCCCAGGATAGAAAACTGCGACTCCCCACTACGCTGTGAGGCAATTGTGGACAAGACAAGACAAGAATGAAGTCTATAAACAAGACGCTACAGAACATCAAGTTAAATTTAGGAATACTTACAACATCAGAAACAGAAATTAAGTAACAATACAGTGTCATTGTGCAAACATATATAATTCAATGGAAATAATACAAACATTCGATGACCACTGGTATATGCTGCGCGAGTCAATTCACCAGTCACGAAATGAGCTTATTTACGCCACATATAAAGTTTTAAAAAAAATTGTATGACAAATGAAATTCTACAGATGATGGATGGCAGAAGAAAGGAAAAACTGATAAGGAAGAATATTCTAGCATACATAAAGAAATAGTGAACAACTGCAAAGAGGCTAAAGAAACCTAGCTGAATCAGATTTGCACAGAGATTGGGACAAATCAAGAGAAAGACTCACATTCCATACATCAACACATAGGCATATTATATTAACAGTCCAATGCAGAGGTTCTGGAAAGACTTCAAATAAAAATGCAATTACTGAAAGAGGCATCAAAAGACATAACACGCTTTTAAAAACTATACTGGATGAAAAGGTCGAAGGCAAGAGAACAAGAGATAGGCAACGATATAGGCAGGAGGACAAAATAAAGAGATGGACGGGCAACAGTCTGAGAGAGTGTACAACCAGGACAAGAATAGGAGCATATTGGAGATCCATTGAAGCCAACCTTCATTGTGGCGACGGCAAGTGATTGATTGACTGAAGTTCCCACCAGTACAGGCTTCCAAAGTTAAGGATGCATTGCACCACATAAACAAAGGACAGGCACCTGGGCCAGACAACATCACATAAACAAAGGACAGTCACCCGGGCCAGACAACACCACATAAACAAAGGACAGGCACCTGGGCCAGACAACATCACATAAACAAAGGACAGGCACCCGGGCCAGACAACATCACATAAACAAAGGACAGGCACCCGGGCCAGACAACATCACATAAACAAAGGACAGGCACCTGGGCCAGACAACACCACATAAACAAAGGACAGGCACCCGGGCCAGACAACATCACATAAACTAAGGACAGGCACCCGGGCCAGACAACATCACATTCGAAAAAAATGAAGCTTTCGGTTATTTTGGAATTGAAATAATAACAAAATTATAAAATAACATAGAATATAGTGGGTAAATGACCTTATAAAATATAAATTTATTGCTCTGCTAAATAAACCAGGCGATTTAAAATGTGGAGACTATCGCATCATTATGAGTAATGTGACAAAAATGTTACTGAGAATAATTATGAGAAGAATACGAAACAAGATAAAACCAGAAATTAGTGAAGAACAATATGGATTTATGGAAGGAAGGGGTACAAACACTGCTACATAAATTCTCAGAACTCTTTCAGAAAGAGCTACAGAAGTTTAAAAAAAAAAACATAATTACTTATGCTTCATTGACTATAAAAAAGCATTTGATTGTGTGAAAGATGAAGAAATAATTAAATTTTTTGAAAAGTTAAACGTCGATAGAAAAGATTTAAGAATTATAAAGAACGTATATTGGAAGCAAACACATGAATTAAAAACCTGCTAGGAACATGTCAGAACCTAAAGAGGGGAGTAGGACAAGGATGGGTATTTTCACCTGATTTGATTACATTATACAGTTAATTAATAAAGGGATCTATAGTGGATATGACAGAAATTGTGGTTGGTGAACATGTCATAAACAACTTACGGTATGCGGATGACAACGTCTTGATAGCCACAAGTCAGAAAGAACTACAATAATTGAGAGATGCGGTGGTGGCAGAAAGTGATAAATATGCCTCATTTTGAAAAATTGAAAGACAGAAGTAATGGTGATTTCCAAGAAAAGAATAGTGTCTAAATATGCAATAAAAGTCAAGGGCGTTGTTTTAGGACAAGTGCAGAAATTTCAGTATCTAGGCACAGGGATAACATCCAATGGAAGATGTGTCGCAGAGGAAAAGAATAGAACAGAACACGCCAGAACTGCATTTTACAAAATGAAGAACATTTTGTGCAAAAGATCTATGTCATTGGAGGTTAGGAAAAGAATTCTAGCATGCTACATAGAACCAGTTTTAACATGCGGATGTAAATCCTAGACAATTAATAAACAAGTTGAACAATATCTTGAGGCCTCGGAGATGTGGTTTTATAGAAGAATCCTTAGAATTCCTTGGAAAGCACAGAAGAGCAACTTAGATTTTTTCAAAGAGGCGGATGTTTCAAGACAACTTATCACAAACATCAGAAAAACAATCATCATTTTTATTTTTTTTTATTTTTGGTCACGTTATGAGAAGAGGGAAAATGGAACATGTTGTGACTACTAGAAAAATGTATGGAAAGAGAAACAGAAAGTTCTTGACAGTTATTTGCCATGGCTTGGAGGGGAGTCAGCACACGAACTGATACACGCAGTTGCAGATCACAGATTGAGGAGAGGCATGATGGTTCACACCAGGCGGCGAGGCACTTGATGACTGGACATGATACAATCTACAGCCATGAATACAAGAAAATAAATACTGCGGATTCAGAAGCTTGTCCATGTTTACAGGCGTGACAGAGTACCAAATATGTGCTACAGACCAGCTCTCAGCATGGGGTATGGAGGTCCCTGATCTGGGTGACTTGTGTTCAATTGGAAATCATGCTTTATGGAACAGTACAAGACATGCATTATACCACAGAGTGCTGAGTGCTGAGCCCTTTTCAATTGAAAACAACTTGCAAGAAGAACGAAAAGAAGAGGAAGCGTCGCAAATCACAAGGGGGGGAAAAAAAAACTAAAGTTCCTTTTAGGATTATATGAACTACATGGTAAAATATTATGAAACATCGTGTGTGTCCACCCCAAACCCAGGATAAACTTACCGTGCTTTTCTCAACCTTTAAGTCAGATCTACACATAACAGTCCAGTCCTTGTTGTCACTGGGCCACCTGTCTGTGGCCGTTTATTGAGCAGTATTTTGGCCAGACAACGTCCTATCATTCATACCAAGCAACCAAGCGAGTCCCGGTTCGGCTGAATTTCATATGTTAAACTGTGATGCTAAGGGTACAAAGCAGATAGGACCCCAAAAAAAAAAAAAAAAGAAGATACGTTCAATGGTTCATAGTTCAATCAATAAGGTGCCATCTTCACAGTGAAGCCTGGCTGATATGACATTCCCTCCAGTCTGGTTTGTATAGGAGTGTTCTATCTTGTACTGTGACTGCAATATTACGCTGGTCTATGTTGTTTTACTTTCCAGAACTTTCTTTTCATTCATGAGACTTCCTGTCCAAAAAGGTAGATAAGCAGGCTTCTGTTTAAGTCTAGGCATGTTTGCTTTTTTGGTACGGTTGGCTAATGCCCTTTTTTACGTGGACTTAAGGTGTAAACCCCCCCCCCCCCTTTTTTTTTTTCCACCTTTTCCCCACCCCCAACTTCTGATCCGAGTAAATGGTGCGACATCGTGAACTGTTATTTTCATTTCGAATGCTTTTTATACTGTGCCCAATGTTCTTAGTGCACACGCTGTCTGGAGATGACAGGTTCTATTACCGCTAAGGTTACTGTCTGGTGGTTAAACTATGGGGGTGACTGCAGTCAAGCTAATACAATGAATTCCAGAGAAATTTGACTAAAAAGCTCAACAAAATGGGAAAGAGGAAAACGTGCACAAAACAACAAAACGTAACGTTTCGGCTGGGCAGCCTTTTTCAAACACAAGTGTTTAAACACTTGTGTTTGAAAAAGGCTGCCCAGCCGAAACGTTACGTTTTGTTGTTTTGTGCACGTTTTCCTCTTTCCCATTTTGTTGAGCTTTTTAGTCAAATTTCTCTGGAATTCAATTTACTGTCTGGTGGCTGCATTTCTGGACAGACGTTTATCAACTGAATTTAATTGGAGGCGGACATTTTGTAAAGCAGTTCTAGAACCAACTTCCGGCGTTGATTCAGTCCCCTTGGTTTTACATGGTTGAAATCACACAGATTTAACTAATATAGATAATAGGTGGAGTTACAAATAATGTTATAATGCATGACACACTACATATATTTTAATCACCAAAGTGCTTATAAACACTGACTCCTTGACAAAGAAAGTGAAGGTAAGGTTGCAACTACATCTTCCTTGTGTCCGGAAAAAAAGGAAATACTTCGTTAATGTAAATTTATGTAACCAATGGTGCCATTTCAATGGTTTGAAATGTATTCTTTCCGTATTCCATAGTTGTGGATTTCAAGCTGTGCCATATACATGGCAAATGCACACACCTTTATCATGAGTTGATTCAGTCCGTCGGTTTTACATTGTTGATTTCACACTGATGAGAAAAGTGTCAGATTAAACCAATATAGATAATATGTAGAGTTACAAATAAAGTAATTATACACGACACACTACATGTATTTGAATCCCGCACACACAAACACACACACATACATCCATAGGCACACAAACACACACATACATCCATAGGCACACCGTGTTCTGACCATGTTCTTAGTGCATTTGTTTCCATGGCGTGGTGCACACGCTGTCTGGGGATGACAGGTTCGATTTCCGGCACGGTCACTTTAGCTTTAAATTTTTTGTTGTCTAATTTGCCCTTCCAACCTTTTACTTCTTGCTATGGGTGCTGATCTATACATTGTCTATTTGTTTACTAATATAATCTGGAAAGTCCTGGTTATTCGCCCAATTTTGGATTCTGGCCTTGTTACTGGGCTTGCGTTATGTGTGCACACTCATTTTACAGCTTTTTTTGTCGACAGGCTGCTGGTTCCTTGCCGCTCAGACAGATGCAGACCGGCATAAAGGGATCGGTTCCATCTACGTTGAACTGAGCTTGGCTGGGAAGATGTTTTCAGGAAGACCGCGGGAAAGTGTACGTTTTTCTTGAACTGTATGCGCTTGGTCAGTTGCCCAGCCACGTGTGGTTATAGCACCTCTGCGCCAAGGCACAGCTAATATCAGGAGGAGAGTCAGCACAGAAGGAAACCTGAACTTTATTAGTAGACAACAGATCAAGGGGTTTGGCCATGTAATAAAACTGGCAACAGACAGGGGACCACAAAGAGCAATGTCATCCGGAAACAACAGTAACAGACCAAGAGGTCGACCAGGCAGAATATGTACCGCAGAAATTCCAGAGAAAATGTAAAGAACTACGTACGAAGCGAACATAAGGGCCTGTTCTAGAGATCTCTTCCTACTCTGACGCTGCGAGGCAGACCAGGAGAAAAGATGAACGACAGACACACGCGGAAATGCAGACACAGACACAGAGACAAAAACGCACATACAAACACACAGAGACATACATACAGAGACACGCGCAGAACATACACCGCCACATTATCGACTCTGGGACGATCATCACTGCAATGATCAAAAAGCAAAGAATAACGACTAGTTCCCCAAAAAATGGCTAAGGCGTTGCGAGTCCGACTCGTAAGCCAGCATACCGCGATCGAAACCCACTGCAGGCTGCGTGGATTTTTGTCGTGGTATGGGACGTCGCAGGTCGACCCAACCTAAAATGGGTACCAGGATGGGCTGTCCTGTGAAAGTAAAGACAGCCGGCGTAATGCTGACCACATTACCCACAGAGTGCTGATGGTCTGTAAAAATATAGGACGCTCTGCCCATATGCCCGATGCGCCGAAAGGCGTGAAAAGGGATCTTTACTTTACTTTACTTACCAAAAAAATTTGGATATCCTAATTGCCTGTATGGTTTGTTTTGTATTGCGCATTATCACTCCTTTAGGACCCCCCCCCCCCCCCCCCCCCCCCAAAAAAAAAAACATTTATTTTATGTGTTGTTATTCAGTCAAGCAAAAATACTTAAATATGAAGCTAAATAATTACGCTTTTTCATTAACTGCAGTCTGTAAACAATGAATTCCAGAGAAATATGACTAAAAAGCTCAACAAAATAGGAAAAAGGAAAACGTGCACAAAACAACACAACGTAACGTTTCGACCGGGCGGCCTTTTTCAAACAGAAGTGGACTACACAAACGAGGAATGGAGAGTATGTAGATCTCTAAGGGGTGACGTGAGCGACGTTTAAAAAATGTGATGCGGAATAAATGAAATAAAATAAAATAAACGATGGCTAAAAAATATAGTCACAATACTGGGAATAAAAGAAATGCAAGTGTTAATGATACATAAATGATATTGATAAGAAATAGAATGTGGTAATAATATGAAATAAAATAAAATAATTAACATTTAAAATGTAATAAGATTAGAACTATTTAGATGAAGGTATGTTGGATATTGATACCTCTTGGACTAAGAACGCCAAGGCTGTGGATAAGGCGATTTTCCAAAGCGAGGCGGGTAGTATGATCGCCAGAGCAAGATTTTAATGCTGTGACAGATATGTCATCTTTACCGCTGTGGTCAGGGCTATTAAATGAAGAGGGATTGGTTTGAGTGTCTTCTTGTCGATATCAGAGAGGTGTTCCCGGAAACGATCAGCTAGCTTCCTGCCAGTCTCCCCAATGTATGCCATGCTGCATCGTTTGCAGATAATTGCATAAATTACGTTGCGGGATTCGCAAGTAAAAGGTTCCCTAATTTGAAAAGAACCATTAGAGAAACTGACCGAAGAAGTCTGGACAACGAAAGGGGAATGTTTTGCAAGTGCTGCGTGAGCACTGAGTAGTCCCAAGAGGAAGTGCTGTATGGATCGGTGGGAGTCGGCTTCGGACAAGTATGTCTTTAAGGTTGCGATCTCGTCTGTAAACTAATCTAGGTTTCTCACTAAAGATAATACTGGTGTCCGGATCAGAGCGGAGGATGTCCAAATGACGAAAGAATACTTTGGAAGCAACCACATTGTTAGGGTGAAAAGTCAAGATCAATTTAGGTCCCTCATTGGTGGAGTTACGTTTGGTAGGAAAAGTATCTCTCCTGGTGATTGCTAAAACTTTGTTTAGAGCCCCTTGTAGAATGTGTTCCGGATAGAAACGGGCACGGAAGAATTCAAGAAGTTCAACTGATTTATCAAAGAAGTCAGAATCGTCAGAGCACAACCTGCGCAATCGAAGGAGCTGTGAAAATGGAATAGAATTTTTACACGGTAGTGGGTGAGAAGACGTATAGAGGAGATAACTGTGAGAATCCGTGGGTTTGTAGTAGGCTGTGGTTTTCAGACACGGGAAATCGATGCTAATCGTGATGTCAAGAAAGTTAACTGAAGTGGTGGAGATCAGTGAGGTGAATTTGATAGCCGGATTGAAATTGTTGATGTAAGTAATAAATTGGTCAAGCTCAACCATGGACATTTCAGTGATACCAACGCCATCATCTATGTATCTCCTATACACCTCCGGAAACTTGCCCGGGTATGATAAACTGACCTCGTATTCCAGGTGGCTCATAAAGAGGCACGCGTAACTAGGACCCATCTTGGTGCCCATCGCAACCCCACTGATCTGGTCAAAATACTCACCATTAAACTCAAAAGAGTTGAGGGTCAGTACCAGTTCGGCAAGGCGTACAAGAACTGAATTAGGGATGATCGGGTTGGACCTTCTGTCCAAAAAGAACTGGAGTGCTCTAAGACCATCAGAGTGAGGGATAGACGTATAGAGGGAGCATACGTCTATCAGGAAAAGATGATAGGTTTTACCGGGAAGTAGTCTGATGGATTCGAAAATGTTGAGGGCATGGTTGGTGTCCTTGACAAATGAAGGGAGACTGGTGACAATTGGTTGGAAAATACTATCTAAAAATTCAGAAAGATACACCGTGGGACAGGAGCATGCAGATACAATGGGACGTCCAGGGTTGTTAGGCTTATGGATCTTAGGCAGCAAGTACATACGTGGTTTGCCAAGTTGGCTGTCAAAAACACGCATATTGTTGGCCTGCTTAGGAAGAGTACCCTGTGAAATAAATGATTGTAACGTGTCCTTGACTTTCTTATTGTTGGAGACTGTGGGGTCGTCCCTTCTTGCGGAATAGAAAACGGGGTTTCTGAGTTGGGTACTGGCTTCCTCAATATAAAGATCCTTCCTCCAAACCACTACAGCGCCCCCTTTGTCAGCTGACTTTATAACAATATCGTTCCTCTTTCTGAGGGAGGAGAGAGCCCGCCATTCACCTTTGGAGAGGTTGGATTTAGGTAAAGGCCTTTGTTCCAACTGTTGGATAGTATGAAGCGTGTGGCTGATGTATAGATCAAGCGCCTTAGATTTACCAGCAGGAGGAGTCCACTGTGAACGGGATTTGTTGGCCGATGAAAGAAATGTAGTTTCGTCAATAGGCCCAGTGGGGGCAGGTGGTTGACCCCAGTGATGATGTTTCAGGCGTAGACGGCGATAGAAGGAGTGTGCATCCTGGAGGAGAGTGTATTTGTCAGCACGTGGTCTTAGAGGGACAAATTTCAAGCCTTTACTAAGGAGTGAGCGTTCATCATCGGAGAGGGGTAGGTCGGGTGGGAACGCAAACAACAAGGTTTTGGGCTAAGGCGGGATTAGCAGGTGCTCC
>CAJHNH020003323.1:325000-380000 GCA_905116865.2 Candidula unifasciata | reverse complement strand
GCTTTTTCGACAGGAAAGCCATTACTATGTGTAACAAAAATCCACGACCTCTCGATTCGCAAGCTAGCAACTAAACCACTGCGGCTTCCAGCCTACAAGTCGTACAAAGTAAAGTGTTGGAAAGTATAGGCGACCGGCATATTGGTGTCATAACCCTTGGCCATTCAGATAAGCTTATTCAGGGGCCATCAATGTTTAAAATGCTGATCATCACGGGTCAGAGGTCAGCGCCTAATCGAAGAACGTTATTAATACAATACAATTTGTACGTGTTCTTCATGCTTACTAGACCTCTGCCGGCCGGATTTGATCCGCGGGCCGCTAGTTGGATTACCCTGCCCTAACCCATCATGCGCCGGTTGGTCTATAAACATATTAGTCTATAGTTTGTTCCAAAAGTCGTAACCCCACACTTTAAAAATTTTCTCTAAAACTTACGTACGTATCAACAAAATGTTTGCACGTAGCCTCAGATTTCCCGTGTAATTATGATTTCATAATTTACAATTGCACAGGAGTTGTTATTTTAAAGCTATATATTTCTGTGATATTTGTTCGACGGAAAATTTGTGTACCTCTAAAAAAATAGAACATACGGTAATTGATTCAGGCCTTGAGATTATTTTGCAAATCAGTTCACGTGTGCAGCGATGCGTTGCGATTATTTTGATAGCCTATTCTGCATAGAATGAAAAATTTTGTTCATGTCACTCACAGGAGAATAACGATGGAGATGACCACCTCAGACAGAAACGCCATGAAACAGGTGCAGTTTGATATTTTTAAAAGTCCCGGTTACTCAATTAACTGTAGGAATGTTGATTATTTGACTCGAATCAGTGTCTGTCCCCCCCCCCCCCCCCCCCCCCCCCCCCCACCCCTACTAATGAGGCAAACTAAAAGCTAGATATTTGTTTACATTAACAGTAAGTCTTACAAGGACGTGATAATTAACATGTTGCCTGCCACGTTTCGCGGCGTCTGTGGCTTAGGCGTTGCGAATCCGACTCGTAATTCCAACGTACCGCAACGGAAACCCACTGCTGGCTGCGTGGATTTTATCATGGTACTATGCGTCACAGATCGACCTAGCCTACAATGGGTACCATGATGCATGTGCTGAAGAAGTAAAACGGCCGGCGTAATGCTGACCTCATTACCACCTAGTGCCGATTGGTCTGTAAACATATGCGTGCTCTTTCCATAAGCATGATGCGCCAAGAGGCGTGAAAAGTTATCTTTACTTTTATTTTTTAGTGTCACATTTCAACAACTTACGCCCAACGATTACTGAGTTACAGATTTTTAAGGCTAGGCTTGATTTCTGAAATGGATTATAGAATCGTATGTCCAAAGCGCCTGTGACATAATCAGATCCTAAATTTTAACGATGCACCGATTATTCCTTGTTGAGAACTGACATTACAGCAAACCGAGCTTACCCACAGGTGCTCCATCTCTCGCAACAATGTGTAGAATAACACTGTCATGTGGATGAAGTATTCACGGTTTTCTAACACTTTTCTTGGATCCAGCACTAACTGTTGCTGCTTCTTAAATGGTGGTTTATACATTATCCCTTGTGTCACGATCCGTTTAGGAAGACAACAAATACATTAAGAAATGGCGCGAATCTCCGTCAGTCCGTACCAGGAGATCACAACAGGGCAAACTGAAATAAAGATGTTAACTGTAGATCTACACTGCTTTTAGTAAATCTGCGTGTTTCTAACGGAGGAACCATGAAGAAAATGTGAGCACATCTTGAAAAGAAAAGCCAGGAAAAACCTAAATATGCCAAAATATGCCAGTTCATTATCTTATGCCAGTTCAATTTCAAAAATGCCAAATTTGTGGAATCTGGCATCGAAAATGCCAATATAGCAACCCTGCTGTCTGGTTGCTTTAAAATAGTAGCGAAAAACATCAAAGCAGAAGATGTGGTACCAGGAGAGAGGGACATGGACCCACCAGCACGAAGATGTGCACAGGATATGAGTAACACCTTGAATTTGCAAGTGCAGGAAGCGGAAGAGCTGGCGAGGGGCCGAGTTTCTATCAGACTGTGATTCGGCCCGGCTCGCTAGCTCATTTGGTTAAAACCCTTTGCGCGGCGACAGGGCGACGAACTCCTTGCGGTCCGGGTTCACGCCCGAGGGTAAGCAGAAAAGCCACATTTCTCCCAGATTACCGTATCAGTCCTGGAATCAAGGCCGGATGGTTGCGATATCCATATTACCGAGCCAAAGGGTTGACAACTGATGGTTTCTGGATATCTAAATTTTGTTGTTCTTTAATAAGACCGTGAAGGATGCGACGTTCTGCAAAGTACTTGTGAGATGATGGTGATGCTGGCTTCAAAACAATGGTGTCGTGTAAGACATTGCTGCCTCACAAGTAATATTCCGTTGTAGACCTGGTACAGTCGCATCAGAGAAATGCTAACATGCTGATATTTTACAGACCAGCCGACACTAGGATGGCGGTGTTTGTGGCTTAGGCGTTGCGAGGCGACTCGTAATCCCAACATACCGCGATCAAAAACCAGTGCTGGCTGCGTGGATTTTATCGTGGTATGGAGCGTAGCAGATCGACCCAGCCTAAAATGGGTACCAGGATGTATATCCTGGGGAAGTAGAGACGGTCGATGTAATGCTGACTGCATTACCCACCTAGTGGGGATGGTCTGAAATATATGGGCGCTTTTCCCATATGACCGATGTGCCTAAAGACCTGACAAGGAATCTTTACTTTACTTTTTTTTTTTTTACTTTTTACGACACTAGGTTGATGATGTAAATATCAATGTGATCTTCTTTCTACAGAAGGCACAAATTCACCACTTTATGTTTATTTAGAGTGAAGCACGCGGGAAAAATAACGATGAAGCAACTTTATATATATTTGCAGATTTACGCGTGCAAACAACTGAGTTGACAAGATGGAATTTACACTTCTGTTAAATCTTGTCGGAACTACCTTAGTGTTCACGTGTATCACTTGTTTCCTTGTTGAAGAACCAGTTCCTGCCGACGCCGCTGCTGAAACCAGTCAGGAGGTCGTTAGATCTGAGTCTTCAGGTGACTTGCATTCTCATATGTTTATGTTTGGTACATTTTAGAATATTCTGGGCGACTGCCTTATCCAGTAGTAGAAATGTTCAGCCTATATATGCTGCATTAAATTGTATTTAAACTTAGTAAATACAGTTTGATTTTGTACTTATAGAAAGAAGTGGAATGATAGAAGACGAACCAATCAAATCTCTTTCACAACACATGAGATCGTTTGGCTACCTGACGAGAATTATCTGGTACTATCTGCCACAGCGAGCCACGCTGAATAAATATAATGAACCCAGAGCAAGGGGAAGACCAAGCAAGAGATGGAGCGACATCATTAGGAACAACCTAACAGAAATGAACACCAGTTTGTACAATGCATTAGGAAAAGGTGCACAAACGATCCTTACATCTCCTCCCAACACATCGCTGAGGTAAATGGTGGAATAGAAGAAGAAGAGGATTCTAGACAGAGCAGTACCGCCGGATGTGGGTATAATTGTTGTTGTGTTTGTTATTGGATCTTTTCTTTGTTAATATAAAGTTCCTGTAATTTATGGTGCTATTGCAACGGTTTTAGACGAATTATATCCGTTTTTCATAGTTGTAGATTTCAAACTGTGCGACAGACATGGCTACTGAAGACACCATGTTTTAGGCGTGCCTGGTTGGTCAGGCATTTTAATATACTTGTTTCTCCATTGAAGCGCATTCGTCGTTTAGAGGTTACAAGTTCAATTACTGCCACAGTGACTAAAGCTTTTGATTCAAACGTTGTCTAGTGTGTACTTCCATCTTTCTATTTTTTTCTATGAGTTCCAATCGATCCATTATCAGTTTGTTTATTATACAAAAAAAGCTGATTTGACATTCGTCCACGATGGTTCTTTCTCGGTCGGTGTTGGAATTAGGGCTTACTTGCTTGTTGTACTCAACCAGGATAAGGATCGATCACCCGTGGAGAGTTACCGGAAACACCTTTCAGCCAGAATGGCCACATTTATGGCCCGGCTACATTCAGGGAACTCGGCAAAAGCCAGGGTGGGGCTTCAAATAACGAAAAATTGCATCCCACATGGAGACGACGAACAAGTGAACAAATAGTATAGTTTTAAATCTGATATCAGGCACGGCAGAGTAACAAGTTTGACTGACTACTGTTGAGAGCTGGTCCAGCATTGAGTGTGTACTAGTGAGTCCTGAGAAGTACAGACGGTCACCTGATGCTGACCACGTCATCAGTTATCCACTAATCTATCAAATGTATGTCTAGCCCTATATGCCTAGTACGCATAGAGAAGTGGAAAAAGGTCCTTTACTTTCCTTAATTTACTATATATGTAAACTGGAAACGAATTGTCGTATCTCTGTCGTAGTCTGCAGTTTAGATCACATCCATTTCCTTTAATTGGTTTGTCTGTAATTCACAAACCCAGTTAATTATGTAATCAGCCAATCATTGTCATGGCAGATTGTACACTTGCATAACCACATAGGATACGTGCATAACCACTATGGTGGGGGGGGGGGAAAGAACAATTATGGAATAGAGCCTTACCATGCCTTGGGCGCAAGGACTTATAGTGGCTTGCCTGGGGTTGTTTTCGTGCCTTAGGTACAAGGACCTATATTGGCTTGCCTAGGAACGTTTACACATCTTAGGTGCAAGGACATAGTGACTTGCCTAGGACCGTTTACACATCTTAGGTGCAAGGACATAGTGACTTGCCTAGGATCGTTTTCGTGCCTTGGGGGCAAGAACATAGTGACTTGCCTAGGATCGTTTTCGTGCCTTGGGTGCAAGGACTCATAGTGGCTTGCCTAGGATCGTTTTCATGCCTTGGGTGCAAGGACTCATAGTGACTTGCATAGGATTGTTTTCGTGCCTTGGGTGCAAGGACTTATGGTGGCTTGCCTAGGATCGTTTTCATGCCTTAGGTGCAAGGACATAGTGACTTGCCTAGGACCATTTTCATGCCTTAGGCGGAGGGACTTATAGTTAGTGGTTTGCCTAATACCGTTTTCATATAAAGGACATCGGGCCTGTTCAAGTAGACTCAGTTGAATACTAATCAGCCCTTGATGGATAAAGAGGTCAACATTGCCTCTTCTATTAAGGAAATTGCCTGATAGAAGTTTAGGGCTTGAAAAGTGCAAGACAAGGATCTGCTTAAATAGAAAAATGTTCTCGATGCGGATTCTAACCCACTGCCTTCGGACCGGCACATGAGCTCTAGACTCTACCCAACCGCAGCTCCCAAGACCTCGCTTCAACACTGCAGGTGTGTCCTTTTCAGGGCTATTTGTGTCGCAAATAAAGACAGACCACTATATACTCAGGGGAGCTGCCATGATGTAGTGGTTGGATGCTCGCCTGCGGATCGTAAGGTCTTGAGTTCAGGTCCTGAGTGAGCCGGACCTTTTTCAAAAATGACCTTAGCTCCTAGGTCGATCCAGCCTTACATGGGTACAAGGTAGAGTCCTGTGAAGTAAAGGCGCCTAGCGTGATTTTGACCACATCACCCACCGAATGCCGATTGGTGTATAACATACTGTTCTAGCCCTATGTGCCTACTAATCCTGGAGGTGTAGAAGAAGGGACCTTTACAATATAACCCACAACTCCTCCTTAGAGGATGCTGCATAAACGTGATCGGGACCTTGCTTCCATCGAATAAATGAACGAACGATTAAGAGAACGCGCACGACCTTTTTTTTTTTTTCTATCTCTCTCTCTCTCTTGTACAGGACCTTACCCGGCTAAGTGTGTGTTGGATTTTATAAGCCTTTACAACGGGGATTACGACAATGTGCTTCAACATTCTCAGCCGGGAGACAAACATGACTTGATCCAAGGACGGGTTGTACCAGTCGACATACAATGTTTCTGGCCGGCAAGTGGACGTGTCTGTATGTTTTGTCTGTTGCCATTTCTAACTCTGTGACTTCTCATTTGTCTGTTACTTTTTCTTCCAAAACGATCTAATAATGGGCACACACATAAATAAGCTGCTTGTCAACTATACAGCGCCTTGCGGGACAATGTTATGTGATTGAGGTTGTACAGCCGTCAAGTGTACAGCCATTATGACTTGCCGGTTCTATCCCAATATATTTCCCGGCTCTCTAGCCTAGTTAGCTAAACCGGATTGCGCGGTGACCGGGTGACGAACTCCTTGTGGTCCTGGTTCACTTCCGGGGGTAGACAGAAAAGCCACATTTTCCCCCAGATTTATGGTATTTACAATGGAATCAAGGCCGACGGGTTGCGATATCCACAATACCGAGCCTAAGGGTTAACGACTCATGGCTTCTGGATACTAGAACAAAGCGAATCCCAATATATTCCCCCAAAAAGACAGTTGAATATTTTAGGGCGTGGTAGATAGGCATGCAGTCGTGGGACCTAGGTTGCATGCAGTTGTGGGACTTAGGCTGCACTCTCTCGTGGGACGTAGGTGGGTTAGGGTTAGGTCTAGTTCTAAATGTTTTGGGATAGTTAAAAGCATCAGAAAGTAGGAAAACCTAACAAATATTTGACTGTACTATGACGTCATCCTACATGCGCAGGCGGGTGTCTGGGATTTGCCGTAATGGCTTACCACCTAGAATGATATTCGTGTAATTTAAAAGTGGTCAAACCTTCAGATAGCAGCCCATAATTCTAGGGGTAACGGATTGAAACAGTCATGCATATATACACACCAGAGAAGAGAAACAGTGGGAGCTGGCATTGGTTCCGCAACGTCATGTGACAGAACGGATAACTAACTTTATCAGGGGCTAGATTTAATGTTCTAGTAATTGTCCCCGTTGTAATTTTCAACAGAGAAGACACAGACAATAAATTGTGCAATCTATTGTTTGTGTCTTCTTTGTTTTAGATTAATTGTCCGGCTTCGCCCGTAATAGTTAAATTAAATTGTCTTTTCCGGTCCTGTACTTCACCTTTGCTCCACCGCTGTTGTCTCCTTCATCATTCCCCATAATTGCACTTGAGGCTCTTGCCGCCCCTGGGTCGTTGCGCCACTCTTTAAACCTGACCAACGAAGTTGCCGCCCCCTCAACTATGGGAAGAATGTTACTTTTCTAGAAGGCTCAAACCATCCCCTCTGTTCCAACTTTGACAGATAAAATTACTGCCCTCTCTACCACCCAATAACGGAGCACTTATGGGTTACTACCCTTGTCCCATGATGTTGATCCGTTGTCTAGACAACAAGCTAAAGGGTCACGTCATTAGGAAGGTTGAGAGCCCGTTTTAAGCACTGGCCCAACCAAGTCTGCATATCTGAGTACAGAGATAGGTTTATCTTCAATTGCAAATTGTTAGAAGCTATAATAGGCTTTATCACTAAATGCAACAGTATTCGGAATGATGGTTTGAACAAGGGATCAACATCACGAAAAATATTTATTAACATATAAGTGCTTCGTTCTACTTCTAACTCAAGCCTGAGTTCAAAGAATCTCAGCGCAGTACACGAACTCTGTAGCACCGGCGAGGATCATGAACTTCTTTGGGTAGATTTGTGTTTCCAAATGTTGCACGGGCAGCACCGTTAAGCTTTTCCTTTCGGGTTTTTTTACGGGCGTCCGTTCTTACTACCCAGAGACCAGGGAAAATTAATAGAAGACAACAGGAAAAAATTCCCAGCCTTCGCCGAGGGCGTGAACACGAGACCTCCAGCACTCAAGGCGAACGTCAAGCGTCGAGACCAATCAGCCCATGTTGCACATCATACTGTCAGCATGTATGATAAAATAGAGGGTATAACTAACACCCTGTATTCTTCTTCTTCTTCTTCGCGTTCACCAGCTGTACACTCTGGCGTAAAGTTCTGGTTGTTCGTCCACTTCTGGACTGCAGTCCTGCTCCAGAACCTGAGTTTTGCGTGTGCATCAGTTTTACAGATCTGATTCAATTGAATGTAGACTGCTGGTTCCTTGCCTCTCAGGCAGATGCACTCCGACTTCAAAGGAAGCTCCCCAGGTAGTCGACTCTTACGACATGCTTTTGGGGAGGCAGTGGGTCTATTCTTGTTTTCCCCACAATAGGGCCCCAGAACCCACACGGGGGACCCTGTATTTAATCACCAGTCCTATACTTCATCTTTACCCCCCCCCCCTCCCCCCGCTGACGTTAATTAAACCATGTCCCCTAAGCGCAACTGGGGCTTTTACCGCACCCAGAAATACAAACACCTGCATTTAACAATGTGGCAAACTATACGCCCTTTGTCGTACATTACCTAGACCAATTCCTTGTACTCATTCTTATGTAGCCCACGGTACAGCAGCGACGACGCAAGGAAAATCTTTAAGGAGCTTACCCAAAAACACATTTTCTAGAGGGCAGGGACGGTAGGCTCAATGGGCCAAACTTTAGTTAAAGTGCACAATATGTATTGTTATTATTTTTCCTATGTACCAAGTGAAAAGGACCTTTTGATCCAGAACTTGGCGTGCACACCCATTAAAATGACGGATCCAGACGTATAGGTCTGTCAGATCTTGAAAATGAATACGACCCTCTAAGTCTCAAACGAGATAACATCAATATATATATATATATATATATATATATATATATATATATATATATATATATATATATATATATATAATGAAAGGGACGTAGAGTGAAAAATATATTAAAAGAACTAACTCCAGCGAAAGTTCACTTTAGTGACTGTTTGCATTAATCAAAAGAAATGTACATAAACTGGCCGCCAAAATGACTGTTAAATTAAACATTGTAGCCGCAATGACAACTGAAATTTTGACCTGTCTAGTGATCACGGTTTGGGAGGGATGGTCAGTTGACTTAAAATGTACAGACAAACTACAGGCAGGCATTTTGTGCCTAATAATTTTTTTTCTTTAAATTCAGGAGCCAGTTCTGCTTGCCGAGAAAGTCATCAATAATGATCTCCGAATCACATATTTGATTGTGGTTAGTCCCAATGCTGATGATTCAGTTTCCCTGAATTTGTACACCTTTCCAAACTCTACATCTCACAAGTAAGTAACTTGTCGGTAACAGTTAAAGATGCTAACGAAGTTTAAGTGCCTCTGCAAAAACTGATCTCTTTTAATCGCTGCTTCCTTGACGATGAACTGCATTTCTAGTGTCGGAATGTTCGTGTTGGCATTTCTAACAACTGTTTTCTGCATTTAATGCCTGTGTATGCTATCGGATTTGCTGAGACTGCAGTCTGTGCCACTTGTTTTTTCCACAAAGCACAAAATAAACTGTTTGTGTGGTTTTTATTAGCACTGGAAAGGGGCAGCTATGGGGCGACCTGTTTGTTGTAACGGGACAGTCTAAAATTTCAGCGGGTGGTAGATAGGCTGCATGCAGTCGTGGTGCCTAGGCTACATGCAGTCGTGTAACCTAGGCTGCAATCTATTGTGGGACGTACGTGGGTTGGGTTGGGGCCAGTTCTAGATGTTTTAGTGTTGTTTAAAACATAAGAAACCCGGGAAATCCAGTCCCACCACCCTCTAAAATATTGAACTGTCCTGTGACGTCATCTGGGGATAGGACATCAATAAAGTACACACTTTTTTATGCTAGTAAAGTCGGCCCTCTCGACTTGAACTTTACCCTTTACTTTTATTAAGGGTATTCTTTTGCTTTGTTGTTCCAGGAAAGATGTCATTGCTGGTAGAGACACGAACATACCGTGTAGCAATTACAAACACATCAAAAGTTGTGATGGCTCGTTCCAGTTTGCAGATAAAGACACAGCGTTTGGAGAATTTTCGGAGTGCTACATAGTTGAAGGGGTCAGTCTCATTGTGTGGTTTCACGTTAAAACGTGTGTTGTATTTTCGTCTTAGCTTCCGGTTCTTCTTCTCTTTTGCGTTCACAGCTGTAAACTCTGGTGGAAAGTTCTGGTTGTTCGTCCACTCCTGGACTGCACGCCTGTTCCAGACACTGAGTGTTGCGTGTGCATCCGTTTGACAGATCTGACATATTTATGTGCAGACTGTTGGTCCCTTGCCTCTCAGGCAGATGCACTCCGACTTCGAAGTAAGCCTCGAATTAGTCGACTCTTACAACATGTTTTTGGGTAGGCAGTGTGTCTATTCGTGTTTTCCCTAGAATAGGACCCCGGAACCTACACGGGGGAGTTTCCGGTTCAAAACTAAAATACGTTCATGACTGAGAGTTATATGGCTAGAAGGGCTTTTCACCAAAACCCACAAAGGAATATCTTGGCTCCCAGGTCGACCCAGCATTGAGTGGGCACCGGGTGCAGTCCCGGGAAGTAAAGGCGACCGGCGTGATGCTGACCACATCACCCACTTTGTGCTGATTGGTCTATAAACTATAGGTCTTGCACTATATGCGCAATACGCAGAAAGGCGTGAAAAAGGGTCATTTACTTTACCCACAAGGATGCAGAAAAAAAAGTAGACCAAACAAGACACGGACAAGGTATCTAGAGTAGGAGCCCTTTTCACGCATTGTGCGCATTGGGAATATGGGAAGAGCACCCATAGTTTTACGGACCAATCGGCACTAGGTGGGTAATGTGGTTAGCATTGTGCCGGCTGTTTTATTTCCCCAGGACATCCATCCTGGTACCCATTTTAGACTGGGTGGACCGGCGACGCCCCATAGCACGATAACAATCCACGCGGCACGGGAGCTAGAGAGTCACGCTAAAATGATGTGCAAATGAAGACCTGCAGGCGACGTCAAAGGATAAGACGATTTGGGAAGAATCAGCTGAGAGCCTTTGCTCCACCCGGAGCCACCGTGGTGTAGCGGCTAGACGCTGTCCTGCAGATCCGAAGGTCCTGATGGTACCGAAATTTTCTTCGCAAATGACCTTTGCCTCCCAGGTCAGCCTAGTCTTACATGGGTACTAGTAAAGTAGTGGGAAATAAAAGCGACCGGCAAGATGCTAACCGCATCAATACCTAGAATCGATTGGTCAATAAAGTATAGGTCTAGTCATATTTACCGAATAAGTCTGAAGCAGTGATTCCCAAACTGTGCGATGCGATTAAGAAAAGTTTAGAAAACACTGGTTTAAAAGCATCGAAATTGATCCTTTGCCACAGTGGAGAAATGGGAGTGGGGAGGGGAAAAGGGGGGGGGGCGAAAAAAGAGGAAGACGTTCAAGACGGGTAAATTATGCTTAAAGTTGTATTTTGTTTACACTTATTTTGACACTTCTAGAAGATAATGAGATGTCTCCTTAATGTGACATAATGACATCATGACTGAATGACTGACTTTCTACCCCACCAGGACATCACACAAGCGATAAACACCCGATAACACAAAGTGTCACCATGTGGATGAGGATCACCGTGGAGAGGTCCCAGAAACCGCGTTCAGACAATTGGCCATATTGATGGCCTGCCTATATTGCGGCCCCTGACAAACGCCAGAGTGGGGCTTCAAAAAACAAAAACAAAAATTACGTCCTGAAAAGGACGTAAGGAATTAATGTGTAATGACATCATCATCACATACGTCGACTATACTTGTAAATTAGCTAAAAACAGCGAAGGGGACAGAATCGGAGAATTACTAAATGAATTGACTTCCCCTGATGACCAGGCAATCCTAGCACCAACAGCAATGCAACTACAAGAACACATTAGTAGACTCTACTCAGCATGCGACAACTATCATATGAAGATCATAGTGGACAATACAGAAGGAAGGAGATACATCAGAAAGGGAAGCACCACCAACATCAAACATGATAAACTTCGGTTAAAGCTGAAGACAGATTTTACATATCCATTATTTTTTTTTAAATCTACCTTCAGAAAGCGGAAGAATGAATAAAAAATGCAATAAAGAAGTAGAAGTAGTAAATTCAGCCCCGTTAAAGGACAAATCGCACCAATAATGAAAGCACGTCAATCAAAATCATTAGGTACCTTGCCGACTGGCGTGGGCTATCATGCCTCTCCACAAACTTATTCACTAACACTCTGCTTACAGTACCAATCAGGAACAGGATTTTAGCACTTTGGTTATAGTGTCTGCATAACATACACACTAATACCTTCCTGTACTTAATGGTCTGTTCTGTATCTGAAGATGGCATGTTAACTTTTGTCCAGGAGTACCCTCGCTATCCAGTAACGATTGGCTGCGATTATGTGATTGCAGACGCGTATCCAAAGATGGGATATCATCTTGTACGAGAAGGGGAAAAGTAAGTGATTTTCACACACCTAGCATTGTAGCTGGCAGGCGCTGCGGGTCTGTGGGTCGAATCCCCACAGAGCTGGGGAAGAAAGCTGAAAATTGTACCGTGACATTTTGGGGGAAGTAAAGGCAACCCAAGTGATATTGATCAAATCATACACCGAGGATTGACTAGACTATAATCTTATCTTGTTGTTCACATTCAATTGCTGTGAGTTCCGGCGGAAAGTTTTTGTTGTTGTTCCACCTCTAGACTAAGTCTAGATCTGGAACCTGAGTGTTCTATCCACATTCGTTTTACAGATTAGATTTATTTGTATGCAGATTGTTGGTTCAATGTCTTTCATGCAGATGCACCCTGACTTCGAAGAAAGATCTCAATACGTTGACCCTTACGAAATGCTTTTTTTTTTAGCTGGCAGTGTGTCTGTTCTTGTACTCCAACACAATAGCGCTATGGAATCCAAATGGGAAGATTATTATTAGATTTGAACCATAATATGCAAAGATGGCAGTTGCACCAAAGTGATCAAGACAGGACTTGATATGGTAACAGCCGCGATATCGCAGCTGAATACGATCTGGAAGAACAAACTCAGCCTCGCGGTCAAGGTGAATATTTACAAATCACTGGTATTGTCTATTTTCTCATACAGATATGAAAGTTGGACTCTCACTGTAAAAATGGAAAGGAGAATTTAGGCTTTGGATTGTTAATGCTGCAGACGCATTTAACGAAATGGTTATTTAGAACACAAAACTAATAAATATGTCACAGACAAAATATACAAATTTGCGGGACATCAGGAGCCTCTCTTGGCAGTGGTGAAAAGTCGCAAGCTAGCTTGGTTTGACGAGGTGAGACATGATTCGATTGCAAACACTGTACTTCAAGGAACATTGAAAAGGGAGGGGGGGGGGAGGTTTGGTTGAGAAAGGGAGGGCGTTACTTAATTTATAACTTACCCCTGACGTCACTACAACGTCACGGGAGACATTCCCAATAAATTCTAGGGTGTTCAGGTTGTAGTTTCTCGCGATTTATCTACAGCCAAGTTTAGGGTTAGGGTTAGGGCTAGGGTTAGCATTAGAAGACACTAGATGAACACTCAAAAAAAGCACCAGACAACAGCACACTTCCACCCCTTGAAATAATGGACTGTCAGGTCAGCTGTGGATTTCCCACGGGGATTTCGTGTTTGGGGTACGTTATAAATTAGGAACCGGGGGGGGGGGGGGGGCAAAGAAAAAACTGGAGTGACAACATCAAGAAATGGACAGGACTACGTTAGCATACACTTATTCATCAAACGAAAGACAAGAGAAATATGGCGGGTTTTATGTACTAGTGCTTCCATCAATACACCTCCACGACCCTAAGGGGTCAAGAGTTATGCTATCATATTTACGCGTGTATAGGCCGCAGTACTACAACTTAAAATCGTTGACAAAAAATAGGGTGCCGCACTGCGTACAACTGCAAATTTCTATTACACAGCTGGCCCTTCATTGTTAACAGGTACTGCTGTTTCCGTATTAGTCTCGACAAAAATATGAGGGGGGAAAAATTGTCTCACAAGTTATTGTCTCAGAAACCAGTTGTTACTATACAAGCGCGTGGTAGGGTTCAAGTCAGGGCAAATGGGAATATGAGTAAAGGAATATATGATTACAGATATACCGACAGCCGTCCGTCTGAGGTGAAGCACGCCAAATACCTGTGATAGCAGCGACTGAAATGGCTGGCTGTAAAAATGACTTTTATAAACAAAGGATTGGGTCTTGCTAGTCACACGGAAGTCGCCACCATCATCTAGAACATGGGTTTTCAATCTACAGTATGTCGCGGCCCTTTAATACAGTTCCTCGTGTTTTGGTGACCCCCTGCCATTAAATTATATTCGTTGCTACTTCATAACTTCGGTGAATACGTGTTTTCTTATGGTCTTTGGTGACTATTGTGAAATGGTCGTTCGACCCTCAAAGGGGTCGTAACCCACAGGTTGAGAACCGTTGATCTAGACAAACGGAGAGATGTAAACATACGTAAACTGATTAAAAACACTGTTGATTTGCCTTAGGTATCCACTGATTCATGCTCCACCGAACTATGTCAGTCCGTGTCAGTAGAAGACAGTTCATGGGAACTTTGGAAACACAAGCAGTCATTCTTAAAGTACGCTTCTTAAACAGAGTCAACGGAAAACGAAACAGTTGTAGGAAATATAAATTAAAAACATTGCTATTAAGAAATCATTCTTTCATCTGTTTACTTTGTTTGTCTTATAGTCCACGATATGTGTGCGTGTGTGTGCGAATGTATGTGTGTGTGTGTGTTTGTGTGTGTGGTTGGTCGTCATGACTGACCGTAGACATATTTTAATATAGTTAAAAAGCAAAGGATTTGTTGTGTGTAAATAAATAATGAGGCATTGCCAAAAGTTTTGGGTTGTTGCTGGCCACGGAAAGTTACCTGGTCAAATGCATCTACTTTTGCTTTTGATGTGTATGAGTGGTTCCAGAATAGACAGAAGACGGTTTTTGCTGCACTTGATACTGAGGATACCTATAATAGAGTCAGATATGATATTTTGATTTTTGCGATCATGGAGAATCGGGTTTGTCCGTGGCTTTTGAAACGGATATCAGCTGCACTGCATTCACGTATGGATGTCCTTCGCCTGGGTACATGGACCTCAGAACCATGTAATATTTCCTCAGGACTACCCCAGGGTTCTGCAATGTCTCTAGTGCTCTTCAGTGTGAATACAATTTAGATGGCAGAACTTGAAGCACCAAGTGTTAGGGGTACATCACAAAATGACTCACATGGCTTCATTTCACATGCTTCTAGCTTCTCTATTTGGGCGTTAAATATTATAATCAGTACTCAACATACCCCAGAAACAATCATTTGCTGAAAGAGTGTATAGAGTTTTCTCTGCTCCACACTCGATGATACCTTTACCTTCAACTCTTGTCCTTCCTTTTTAAAACTACCTCATTCACGTGGCGTTTAAAAGACAAACTCCTTTCAAAAGTTATACTTAGAAATTTAAGGAAATAATCTCTCTTTATCATTCTGTTATTCATCGTAATCTTGAGACCCGACCACTAACGATTTAATTAATAAAGGAACACCACAATACGGCCGCCTTAATATTTAATGCTAAAACTGGTTTCCTCCCACCACGCCGCTAACATACGACTGCCTTTTCTAGTCAATGTTAGAACTGTTAGTTAGTTAGTTAGTTAGTTAGTTAGTTAGTTAGTTAGTTAGTTAGTTAGTTAGTTAGTTAGTTAGTTAGTTAGTTAGTTAGTTAGTTAGTTGGGTTATCATCATTGCACTCCGGACATGCCCAAAGGTGCTCAGATCCTCCCCTCAGTATGAATCCCAACGTTTTTTGCTGTGCCGATCTTAATTCCCAAGTCTGCCATTCTGGCGAGTGATGTGGATTCACTGCCACCAAAGTCCTCTATCCTTCCCATTTCTCTGTTAGAACTGGTTTCCTCCCACCACACCGCTGATAAACGGCAGCCTTTTTTAGTTATTGTTAGAACTAATTTCCTCACACCACTCACATAACATACGGCTACCTTATTATTTAATGCTAAAACTTGTTTCCTCACACCACTTACATAACATACCCCCCCCCCCCCCTTATCTGGGTAATGTTAGAACTAGTTTCCCCACACCCCTCAACTAACATACGGCCGCCTTATCTGGTTAATGTTAGAACTAGTTTCCTCACACCACTTACCTAACATACGGTCTCGCTTATCTGGTTAATGTTAGAACTAGTTCCCTCACACCACTTACCTAACATACGGTCTCGCTTATCTGGGTAATGTTAGAACTAGTTTCCTCACACCCCTCAACTAACATACGGTCTCGCTTATCTGGGTAATGTTAGAACTGGTTTCCTCACACCCCTCAACTAACATACGGTCTCGCTTATCTGGGTAATGTTAGAACTAGTTTCCTCACACCCCTCAACTAACATACGGCCGCCTTATATCGTTAATGTTAGAAATGGTTTCCCCACACCACTTACCTAACATACGGTACCCTTATATCGTTAATGTTAGAAATGGTTTCCCCACACCACTTACCTAACATACGGTACCCTTATATCGTTAATGTTAGAAATGGTTTCCCCACACCACTTACCTAACATACGGTACCCTTATATCGTTAATGTTAGAAATGGTTTCCCCACACCACTTACCTAACATACGGCTGCCTTATCTGGTTAATGTTAGAACTGGTTTCCCCACACCACTTACCTAACATACGGCCGCCTTATATCGTTAATGTTAGAAATGGTTTCCCCACACCACTTACCTAACATACGGTACCCTTATCTGGGTAATGTTAGAAATGGTTTCCCCACACCACTTACCTAACATACGGCCTCCTTATCTGGGTAATATTAGAACTAGTTTCCTCACACCCCTCAACTAACATACGGCTGCCTTATCTGGTTAATGTTAGAACTGGTTTCCCCACACCACTTACCTAACATACGGCCGCCTTATATCGTTAATGTTAGAAATGGTTTCCCCACACCACTTACCTAACATATGGTACCCTTATCTGGCTAATGTTAGAAATGGTTTCCTCACACCACTTACCTAACATACGGCCGCCTTATCTGGTTAATGTTAGAAATGGTTTTCCCACACCACTTACCTAACATACGGTACCCTTATCTGGTTAATGTTAGAACTGGTTTCCTCACACCACTCACCTAACATACGGTCTCCCTTATCTGGTTAATGTTAGAACTGGTTTCCTCACACCACTCACCTAACATGTGTACAGGATATTCATATTATATTTCTTCCCTGTTAACAACAGAAGTCAAAAGTAGCTCTGTACCCTCTGCCTTTATTGCCTCTGCCTTTTGTGTATACGTTGAAAAACACAGAAGAAATGGCGGATCCTGGCTGTAGGTCTGTTGCGATACTGAAAGGTTCAGCCTTTCATACAAAGATTCATGCAATTTTGTTGACGATCCAGGAGCTAGCTTCGATATTCAGAAGTGTACAGTAAAACGTCATATCTAACCTTGTTGTTTGCATTTTCTATATCCACTGCCGTCATCGCTGTTTTATGTTTATTTTGAAACCTCTCGAATATATATATATATATATATATATATATATATATATATATATATATATATATATATATATATATATATATATATATATGTATGTATGTATGTACGTGGAATTTATATATAAATATATATATGTGTGTGTGTGTGTAAATCATCATCATCATCATGTAGCAGGTCCTTTGCAGAACGTCGCTCTCATCACAGTCTGCCCGAAAGAAACTCGGTCTCTCACCAGCTCTCCCGCCTGATGCACTTTCATACTCAAGGAGTCACTTATATCCTGTGCCCATCTTCGGCTCCTGCCTCTCCTTCCTGATATTATGCCTTCTGCTATAATGTTTTTCCAATACGCCGTGGTGCTTGATATGACCAAATATTTCAGCTTTCGAGACAGAATGCTGTTTATTAGCCAATCTTCCGTAATGTTCAGATCGTTCAAGATGTCAGTATTTAATTTCTCCTCTTTTTCGTCTAAAATATTCTGAGAATCTGTCTATAGCGTTTCCGCTCAAAAGCCCCTAATCTCTTTCTTCAAGACTGGGAGATAGTCCACTACTCACATCCGTATGTTGCTACAGGGAAGATGCATGTTCTCAAAAACTCCAATTTTGATCTCTTTGCTTTTGCTTAATCGTAGACTTTTGGGGCTGTTTAATCTTTGCATTGCTATGGCCACCCTCCTTTTAATTTCTGTCAGTCTCCAATGCTTTTTATTATAGAGCCTAGATATTCAAAGTTTGTGACATTTTCAATTTCTTTACCATTCATTGTTATTTTTGGGTGATATCCAGTTTTATCTGTGGACTTAATTTTCGTTTTTCTAAAATTCAAGAACAGATATTTATCTTCACTGTGCTTTTGGACAGACAATATTCAATTTTCTATTGCCTTTACGCTGTTCGAAAGGACTGTGTCGTCTACGATTTATATATATATATATATATATATATATATATATATATATATATATATATATATATATATATATATATATACATATATCGTTAGTCATGATTTTTTAGGAGGCTTTCGGAGTGGTATACTGTAACTATGAAGCCACTCCATGGGAACCACAATGTTTAAATGCTGATGTTGAAACACGACACCATTTCCCTTAATTCCTCATCGCCTAATCTTTTCATATGACTACATGGAACTGCATCTGGTCCGGGTGCACAAGCATTTGCTTTTCTAGTATTTGCTTTATTATCTTCGACTATGGTACACCAGTAGCACAGCAATGCCTTCTTGTAGGGAGTAGACGGTCCAGAATCCAAGTTCATGGCGTTTCCTTTGTGCCAAAGAAATGCATGGCAGTGGGGTGCACAGTGATTAACGAAGGCAGTCAAGGAAGAAATCAAAGTGAAAATTGTAAGAGCATTTATCTTCACTGTGGCAACATACAGATTTAAGTTGTGGACTGTTTCGCAGCCCTTGAGGAAAAAATATGGGCCTTTCAGTTAAGATAAAATGTTGAACTGTCGTTTCTGGTCCGGTAAACGACCCAGTTTTGAAATTTCTTCTTTGACGTTCATTTTAAGATATAAATGCGTTGTGCTCCTTTATAGCTTGTCGGGGATAGTTGCACCTTTCGGCCGATACATCTGACTTGTGCAGGCATTTGTTGACCGGGTTAGCCTTCCTGGATTGTTTCGTGCGACATTGGGTAGTCATCTTTGCTTCCTAGGTTCCATATCAGGCCGGTCCAGGGAAGCCACACAATTGCTGGTTAGACCTCAATGCATCCAGGCATGAATGAAAACACAGAATCAACATGTTCAACTTACTGCGAGCAGTATCGACTATAATTGTGATCTGATTTGCTTCCATATCGCCGAAACTTAAATCGAACTGGGTATTTCGCATTTATAGATCGCGTTAATAATCCTTTCGCCACAAACTCGACACTGATGAGTTGTCAATGACGTTTTCCACGCACTCAGGCGGATTGGGAAATAATGATGTACCTATATTTTATAGACCAAACGCCACTCGATGTGTGTTGTGATCAACATCACCCCAGCTGCCTTTACTTCCCAGGACTTTACCTTGTACCCATTTAAGGTAATCTAGACCTGGGATCCAAGTTTAATTTTTAAAAGAATCCAGTTCGATGCAGATTTGAACCTACAACCTTCGGGCCCTAGGCGAGCGTCTAGTCGCTACACCACGGTGACTCTGAAAGTAATGAGTCAAGTATGCAAAATACTAATATCTCACCTATATAGGTAATCGGTCATGTGATGTCGGACTTATAATTGTGTAGACCAATCCACCCTCAACTGATAATATGATTAATGACTTGCGGACTGTCTGATCTTCCCATAACGTTTTCTTGCACCTATTATAAGCGTGGTTAACCTCAAAACCATGTGATTAATGATTGATAATTTAGGAATAACATCTTAGCACACCAGGCACACGCATAGATGCTCCGTCTCCCGTAGCAAATAGCTGAAAGTGTAGATGCTAACTGTCCCAGTAGCACACGGATGAAACACACTACGTTCTCTTTCTCTGATACCTCCCTACTTGCCGGACACACAACTAGTTCCGCGTTCACACATTCTTACACACGTATTTGCATCTAACTTTGTATCTTCTGTCATCATAACTGCTCTACAGAATGTCCCGTACCAGCATTTTTACTTTTGTAGCCAGCAAATCTGCTTTTTCATTCCCTCGTACTCCCTCATATTCCAGACAGGATTATGAAAAAAAAAATAATTGGTTAATGGACGGACTCCGCTGCAAGACCATACAGCCGACATACTTTATTCCCGTCTTCTTGGGCTAGCCTTATATGACGGCTGACAGAGTGCGTTATGTTACTATATCTCGTCCTTTTTAAGATGCAATTTTTCGTTATTTGAAGCCCTACTCTGGCTTTTGCCAGGGGCCGCATTATAGCCTAGCCATAAATATGGCCTAAAGGCTAAACGCGGTTTCTGGGACCTCTCCACGGTGATCCTCACCCACATGGTGGCACTTTGTGTCATCGGGTGTTTATCGCTTGTGTGATGTCCTGGTGAGGTAGAAAGTCAGTCAGTCAGTCAGTGCGTTATGGTGCATCATCGACCCGGTGGCCCATTGACTCACCAGTAGGCGACTCCGTTTCCCGTAGGGACAGTATTTGGGCCTCTTTGATCGCATTAACACTGCAGTAGCCGTTTTTAGGGCTCTTGGTGGCGTTAAAGGCTATGCCATTTTAAATTGTGCAGATAACCTAGTAACATTTATAACCCATGCTCCCCTTTTGGGGATGGTGGTTGAACGTGACGATGTTTTCCTTAGCCGGCCATCTTCCGAATAACGGGCACAAAAGATGGCGACAGAAAAACATAGCGGCTTGAGCGGCGTGGGGGACTCCTTGGTGGTGGCGGTAGTCGCCGGAAAACCGCAAATTAAGTCGCCGGAAATCCGCAATTGACACAGGACTGAGGCCCTGTTTTTGGCTGTCATTGGCCGCCATCTTTTGTTCCCGTTATTCGAAGGATAGCCCCTTCGCCAAAGCAACTACCTACTTAAGTGTGTTATGGCTACAGATAGGCTGCAATATCTAGGTTTTTTTTTTTTTTACTAAACGCGTTTGATTTAAGAAAATCCCAAATTAGTTCGCTTTAAATGTTTGCTAAGGGTCACTGTGTCTGTTTGTTTTTACCATCCCCTCTCCCACCCCTAAATGTCGTCGTCAACCAATACGGCGAACCTACAGACGCACGTTTAGCCACGGCGCCACTTATTTATTCTGACCTATGAATTCCAACACAAATGGCTCCTCCCCTCGCTGTATAAACGGTTAATGTATTCACGTATACGACCACATTCGAATATATGGAATATAAATTATCCTCAAACAGTCAAGTGACGACGTAAGCACATCATACGTCAAGCATTGTGTAGTAGGGAAAAACCTGTGTTTTCTCTAATCCTCTTCTTTGGCTGTAGGATAAGGTAAGATAGCGGTAACGTTAATCGATTGATCAATCAGTGCGACGCCGTCTCCACAGTAAAGGTCCGCCTCAGTGAATCTGTTGGTTTTCACTTTATCAGACCGCTTCGATCTTGTCCTCCTACATGTATCGTTGTCTACCTCTTGATCTCATATCCTAGACCTCTCCTTTTAGTATCGTGTTTTATAAGTGTTGTGTCTTTTAATGTAACCCAGTTATTTCTGCTGTCTATTCTTTTCCTCTTTCAGATAGTCTCTTTTAATCACAGTCTCTCCAGAACCTTTGTATTTCTTTTTGTTTTGTCCATGAACTTTGTACTATTCTGTATACCCTTATTTGCAAAGACTCCATTCCATTTTTTTTTTTTTTTTTTTTTTGTCTATTTGTCCATTTATGGTGCAAATTTATTCACCATAAGGCGAGTTTTTTTTTTTTTTTTTATTTTTTTTTTATTTCTTTTCACGCCTTTAGGCGCATCAGGCATGTAGGAAGAGCGCCCATATTTATTTCAGACCAATCGGCACTAGGTGGGTAATGTGGTCAGCATTACGCCGGCCGTCTTTACTTCCCCAGGACATACATCCCGGTGCCCCTTTTAGGGTGGGTCCACCTGCAACTCCCATAGCATGATAAAAATCCACGCAGCCAGAAGTGGGTTTCTATCGCGGTATGTTGTAATTACGAGTCGGATTCGCAACGCCTAAGCCACGGACTTTCATAAGGCAAGGATGAGTATACATAACATTTGACTAGTTTTTTTTTTTCTTTTTTTTTTTAATGTGTTGTGTACCTCTCTAGCTGTATATAATTTCGTATTTTACTGAAGATGGTTTTAGACATTCCTATTATATTTTTAATTTCTGTTTTACTTTTGCTGTCATCTGTTATTACGTGTAGAAAAAAACGTGTGACTTGTTCTAATAAAATAATGTTCACTTTTGCTGTCATCTCTTATTAAATGTGGGGGGAAAAAAACGTGTGACTTGTTCTAATAAAATAATGTTCACTTTTGCTGTCATCTCTTATTAAATGTAGAAAAAAAAAAAAAAACGTGTGACTTGTTCTAATAAAATAATGTTCACTTTTGCTGTCATCTCTTATTAAATGTAGAAAAAAAAAACGTGTCACTTGTTCTAATAAAATAATGTTCACTTTTGCTGTCATCTCTTATTAAATGTAGAAAAAAAAAAACGTGTGACTTGTTCTAATAAAATAATGTTCACTTTTGCTGTCATCTCTTATTAAATGTAGAAAAAAAAAACGTGTGACTTGTTCTAATAAAATAATGTTCACTTTTGCTGTCATCTGTTATTACGTGTAGAAAATAACTTGTGACTTGTTCTAATAAAATTATGTTTACTTTTGCTGTCATCTCTTATTAACTGTAGAAAAAAAAAACGTGTGACTTGTTCTAATAAAAAAATGTTCACTTTTGCTGTCATCTCTTATTAAATGTAGAAAAAAAAAACGTGTGACTTGTTCTAATAAAAAAATGTTCACTTTTGCTGTCATCTCTTATTAAATGTAGAAAAAAAAACGTGTGACTTGTTCTAATAAAATAATGTTCACTTTTGCTGTCATCTCTTATTAAATGTAGAAAAAAAAAAAACGTGTGACTTGTTCTAATAAAATAATGTTCACTTTTGCTGTCATCTCTTATTAAATGTAGAAAAAAAAAACGTGTGACTTGTTCTAATAAAATAATGTTCACTTTTGCTGTCATCTCTTATTAAATGTAGAAAAAAAAAACGTGTGACTTGTATTAATAAAATAATGTTCACTTTTGCTGTCATCTCTTATTAAATGTAGAAAAAAAAAAAAAAAACGTGTGACTTGTTCTAATTAAATAATGTTTACTTTTGCTGTCATCTCTTATTAAATGTAGAAAAAAAAAACGTGCGACTTGTTCTAATAAAATAATGTTTACTTTTGCTGTCATCTGTTATTACGTGTAGAAAATAACTTGTGACTTGTTCTAATAAAATAATATTAAGGAAACGAAGCACTGCTGACCTGATAATGAATTAAGGAAGAATGTCCAAAATAAACTTCTAGACGAAAACTTCTGAGAGAAGCAACAGGACAACAGGATAGAAGTTTACTTTATTGATATTGAAATTATTGAACAGGACAGAAAGTAGTGCATGAAAAAACTGTGAACACTATGTGACAAGAAAAGGCATTACAAGCTCATTTGACAACTCATTTGTATGATGCTGATCTACTGATTGACACATACAGACATACAACTGACACAGTAACTGATCTTAGATGGGGAGGGGGAACGAACGAACGAACGAACGAACAAACTTTATTTTCAAAGGGTTACAAATTGGGCACGCAGGCCCGTCTGACATTCGGCCCTTTTAAGCACTCGTTTTTCAGAGTACCACTGCCTGTTATCTAAAATGCATGTTATGGATAAAGAATAAAAATATACATTATAGAATATAATACATACAACATGTGTACACAGTCTTACACACTCTCCCATTCTCATATATGCACACTCATATACCGACATACCTAGCACATACATACATACATCCATCCATCCATCCATACATACATACATACATACATACAAACATACATAAACGCATCTACATATATACACAAACAGAAAAGACACACACATACATATATGGACATAAATGCACACACACATTCCATACATACACACCTACACATGCATGCATGCATACACACACATACAATCACATGTACAGACACCCACAACTACACATTTACACTCGCATGTAAGCATACATACACACATACACACATCAATACATACACCTACATCATTACACACATACATGCTTACATACCTAAATACACACATGTACACCCACATACTTATACATCTACAAATGCATACACACATCCACAAACATGCACACATGGAGCGGAGGGGAGTAACACCTACCAGCGGGACGTTATCAACCCACTCTGAAGTGTCTTTGTGAGCAAGGGAACAGCGCAGAAGCATTCACTTGTTATCACGATTTGAAGCGAGGAGTGACGATGACATCTGACCGACACTCAACGCTCAGGGAACAGACGAAATGGATATACAATGTTACTGCTACTGGTAACACTGAAATTGGAACTCTGTGCTTACTGCCAAAAACAGGGACTGGGTGCTTATGGGATAGTTCCGGTTGCTGTGTTGTTGATTTGTAATTTGGCAACACTTATTTTGTTTCTTGACAAACAGCGGTTAATAATATATGTCCAAACCACGACAGCTAGAGTGAATAATTGTATTAGCCGTGGACAGTCGTTACTGAGACTGAAAAAAATTAATAAAAATGAAACATCATGTAAGATAGCACGGTGGCCCATTGAGTATAAGCTTGCCTGCCAGCCTGAAGGTCTCGGATGCGAAATGGCATGGATAAGTGGAGTTGAACCCCACTAGGACATCTTACAAAGCAATCCAAAAGCCGGTGACCCAAAGAGATCTATTCGGATGAGAATACCCAAGGTATAAATCTATGTTTTAAAAAAACTGTAACCCAAATGTTTATACTGAGGGGATGGGGGTGGGGGTGAGCATTAGAAGTTACCAAATAACCTGCAGTCCGGTCAGCGAAGAAGACTGTGTCAATAATGACCGCGATAAAAATGGTAACAAGCAACCTAAGAGTCTCGGGTCGGCCAGAAGATATGAGTTAAGATGGCTGAATTGATTGACCACATTAACTTTTCAATCAATAGGCTAGGTGCGTATCCTTTACAGGACGTTGCAGAACCAGCCCCAACAGCCTGTGGCTGTTGTGTGGTTTTTCTAGGCAAATTTACGTTCAGTAGTTTGCCATTGCTTTCTAGACAGTCGGTTTTCTTGATACCACTGTCGAAACCAACGCAAGGCGCATGGCCCACATCTGGAATCGAACCCGGCATTCTGGCATTACGAAGCGTTCGCATCGACTTAGCCACAGTGCCGACAACTTTCTAATACAAGTCAATATTACAAATCTCAATACTCTATGCCTTGGTGGCTTCAAAGGGATTTACTTGACTTATCTGCCGATAACTTTTGTTTTCTTGCCAGCCGTGTAAAGTGAACCAATGGACCCGTTTCCGCGTCTGAGGGCGTACGTTTATGTTTATGTTTATTCAACGGGTCAACGTCACGGCGCACGGGTGTAACCCATAAGTGCTCTGTTTGTCTTCTAACTCAAGTCTTTAGGCATATCGAGTTTGTAGTGCCAGAACTTAATGTTATAGATCGGTCGGCACTTGATGGGTATTAGCTTTAGCCGAGGTTTCAACTTCATTGTCGGGTCAGGTCACCTCATACTTGCTCCCGTGACAGTGAAAATCAAATGAAATTTGCTCCCTGTCCCACTTGCTGGGCGATGTGTTCAACATCACATCGGCGGTCTTTACTTCCCAGGACTTTACCTTCTAGCACTTTAAGGCTATTTTGACCTGGGAGCCAAAAACATTTTTGAGAAAGAAAAGAAAACCTGTACCGTCAGGTCCCAAATCAACCACCTTCGGATCAGCAAGAGAGAGTCTTATCTCCACAACACAGCGACTCCGGCAAAACCTTTGCTCAGCGATAAACTATCTGATTGAAACGTGATGTTTAAATCTTTGTACTTATAGGCTAATCGTGCAACAACTGAGTTGACAAGATGAGGTTAAGGCTGACGCTGATTCGTGCTACTGCTGCCCTATTGTGCATGTCCCTTGATAGTTTTAGCGTTGAGGGCGCAGTTTTTGTCGGCTCTGCTGCTGCTGCTGCTGCTGCTGCTGCACCGAGCCAGAGAATGACCAGGAGCGATTTGCCTGAAGGTGCTGTATGTTATAGTGGTTTTTGTTGAAATGAAACATTTTAGCATACATTATAAATCTTCATGTACAAGTCGGAATTGGCAATTTATTCAATTTTCAACCCACGTTATTCATCTCTATATATCTCATCAGTGTGTGTTTTTCACCTGCTCCCTGGTTGTTGTTGTTGTTGTGGGTTTTTGTATTCCATCTGTCTTGATTATAATACCAGATGTTCTCAGAATGTCCTATCCAGCGTCAGCTTACCTTCATCACTCTAATATTACCTTCTCTTTGCTTAATTATCTCTTTAGGCTATAGATTTGTTCAGTGGTTCCTCGGCATACGTTCGCTTTGGTTTACGTCTAGTTTGGTATATGTCCTGTTTGGTATATGTCCTGTTTGGTACACGTCCAGTCTGGTATACGTCCAGTCAGGTATAGGTCTAGTTTTGTAAATGTCCTGTTTGGATGCGACTGTTTTTACTAGGTATACTACCACAACATTCCCTCATAATTGGAGGCAACCCTATTCCGGAACTTCCGTATGCAGATGACACAGTTCTCTTTTTGAATAAAGTAAAGAAAATTTAATCATATCTGCTGAGTTTCCACTTCCGGTATGGGGACGCTTGCAACCATGATTATTTCAAGGCGATAATTTTGCGCGATGTATCGGTTTTTATCGCTTAAATCAAACAAACCTCTTATCAATTCAAACACATGACGGCAATATGCCCCACTGCTGGAAGTTAATGTGTTTGTTATATACTGTGTAAAAATGCGAAGAAGAACTCCACACGAGAGCATGCGAGGCAGGGGTCTACCGGTCATCAGTAGAGATCCTTCCTTTGACAATTGTTTCGTCCCATTGCTTCCCTAAACAGTCTCGGAAGGTGGGCCGACGTGGGTCATAAATCCAGTCCCCGATCCTCCCCTGCTGCACTTCATCAGACTCGATAGGGACAAGACGATATGGTGACTTTCAACGTGTGCTGTGAGATTTGGTCTTATATTGTCAGCTGAGGAAGCTAATTAGAGCAGTTGACTACCGGCATGACCAGAGTGACAAGCTTATAGCTGGTTCTTCGGACAATTGTTAGACTGTCGCCTTTGGCAAAGAGACACCGGCAGACATTTATTGGACGCTTTGGCTTTTACGGGATAAAAAGCTCTTATCCGCTAGGGACTCGGACCAGTCTACCGAGGCCCATCCCCCACGAAGTTCCGTTGCATCCAGAGCCAGCTTCAAGCTCTTTCAGCAGCTTCGTTCAGTTTTTTAGTGACCGTTTACTCTCGTTTCCTCGCAAGTCCATATTGCTTTAGCACACTGTACGTGGAAGTGGAGATAAGACCTCTTGAGCCTGCCTCGACGGCAAACATTCATACTGCGTACGCTTCGTCTCTCCTCAAACCGGTCGCGGGATCACTGTACTTCTCGAGCTTGTACATGTGGTTTTCTTCCATTCGTGACTCGTACGGCACTGTCAGCTTAATTAGGATGAGCTGAAGTTTTTCCGTAGAGTGTAGAACTATGTCTGGCCTAAGGCCGGTCTTCCGGATTGACACAGGGTGCGCTTCGAAACTAGGCAGGTCGACAGGGAGTAACCAGTCCCTCGCATAGTCAAGTATCGATGGAGCGTACGCGACCTTGTTGATTTTACTTTAATAAATCTGCTTAGTCTTGAGAAAGCGCACGGGTTTGACGGCAGGACTGACCCTCGCGTTGGTCCTCATCCTGGCTTGGTCCACAAAGTCCGTTAACTCTTTCAGGACTTTATTGTAGCGCCAATTGTATCTTCCCCGGCCTAAGTCTTTTCTGCACGCGGACAATACGTACTTGGCGTCTGCTTAGCTCTAAATAGTGGGCATGTCGGGTCGGTAGTCGCCTGCCATTATTAATGGATGTTCTCCATAATTTTGTGCACAATGGAGCACACCAGCTGTTCTGCATTGAGAGAGTGCTCTAGCCCTATGAGTACTTGTACCTATAGGGTGAAAGTGGCAGACTTAGGTGGTAAGTCCCTTGATCGGGAAAACCATTCTACAGTCAAGACCGTTGTTCCTGACAGACAATACTCAACGGATCTAGATGAGACAACCTCGATTTAAAAAAAAACCTTAGCCTACGGTGAACCTTCCCGCATATTGGCTGAATGACTGCAGGTTATACAGTCGTGAACAGGCAACGTTTGGTTAGCGGATGGGGCGGCGCCAGACGTATGGACTCCGTCGGGACATCCCCTGCCTCTTCCCGAGCAAGCAGGCAATACTAGCATGACCGTTTACATCTGCACCGAAAACATATTTTCTATGGATATTGTACTTAAAATAAAAAGAATCATCGTCGGAGCTACAGAGTGCGTGCTCTGTGCTTGATACCATCTTCAGGTGGCAACGTAGAAGGTGGGAAGAGGAAAAGACGATTAAATGAGGAGAGAAGAAGGCATAGAAATCGGAGAGTCGGAGCCCGGAGAGCCAGGCTAAAAACGGAACGTCTGAGATTAAAGCATATTAGAGTGGGTAACTGGAATTGTCGTAGTGCCCGGCAGAGAGGACCTGTACTGGAGAGACTGATTTATGACTTTGATATCATCATGCTGCAGGAATTAAACATAGATAGATACGAGAGTCGATGATACATTAGTTATATAAATCCTACTGGACAGGGAGGTTACGAGCTGTGTCTGCTGGTGAAGAATGGGGTGAATCAGGTGGGTCTTGACCTGGGCCAGTGGAAACATAGTACACTAGAGGTTTATATCATAGAAAGATTCTCAGAACACAGTAGGCAAAGAAGAGAAGAAATACTGACATTTTAAAAGATCTTAACATCAAGGAATATTGGCTGATGAACATCATCTTGTCTAGGATGCTAAAATATTTATTCTATAAGCAGAAATCATGGTGCTGGGAAGGAGGAGAGGGGACCGACCATCACAAAGATGGGCAAATGATATATGTGAATCTTTAAAATTAAAGGTGCATAATCCGGGTGATCTGGCGAGAAACCGAGTTCCTTGCAGATAGACCGTGTTGAGTTCGACGTTCTACAAGGGTCTACTAGAGCTGAGTTGAGTTGAGTCAAGAACTGACATCATAGCACTCGGAGGATTTTCATGCATGCTCTGTCCTCAACTTCAGCAGCCAGCGCAGAGTTCCAATACTGATGGTACCAGTCACAATGTGGTGAAATGTCTGTGTTGCTTTTTATCTGATTGTAGTCAGCCAGCCAGACCCTCTAGTTACATCCAAGTTCCTTGCTCTCTCCAGGCCATAATAATCGTCTTTCTCTACCGATTGCGTTGCTTGTTCCTAAAGGGCCTTGACCACATCTGCCTTGTCATGTATCAATTCACCACCCAGTGGTGCAGATCCAGCCAATCTGTCTGCCTGTTAATCACCTACTAGGGCCTACTAGATGACGATGATTCTCCCAGTGATCTGGAACGGATTACGAACGCATACCAAGGTACCAACATACTTGCAACCACTGGATGAAAATAGGGTTTAATATATCGCTTAATTATTGAGAGCATCAAAACGTCTGGCTAGTTGCTGGAATGTAAGTGAGTTAATCGTTTGGGACAGTTAAGGGAGAAATGAAGCCTTCGACGGAATACACCAGAACCTGCATATCATTCTTCTTATCCGTCTTCTTTTGTCTGTTTCTTGTTCAGCGTTTCTAGATCCACCCAGACAGCATCCGTCCCCATCTGGTACGCACTTTTTCGTTATTCGAAACAACACCCTGGCTGTTGCCAGCAGCCCTAATATAACCTAACCTATGAGTTAAGCGGGGTTTCTGGGACCTGTCCCCGGGTGATTCTCATCCGAATTTTGGCATTTAGTCTCACGGGTGTTTATCGCTCCGTATGATGTCCTGGTGGGGAAAAATGTCAATCAGTCAATCTAGACCACGATGTCAATTGTCTCAGATATAACCGCTTCTATTGGTCTATATGACTGAAATCATTTTTTTCCTCCGTGGTGACTTCAAGTATATGCCTGCCTACATACTATCCATCGACGTTATCTTGGTCTATCTTGCAGTCTACTTCTATTCACAGCTTTCGTGACAGCATCAGTTTTTTTTTTTTTTTTTTTTTACAATCTAATGTCCCTCGTTTCCTCTGTGTGTCCCACACTGTGCAATAAAATAGCTCCAATAATGTCAGCAATTAGGCCTAATTATAACGAACTGACGTTTTATTTTTATTTTTCCTACTCTTCATTAGTTGTAAACAGGAGTGAACTGTGTTCGTTTCCATATATGATCTTGTTATCACGTGATATGCCTCATGATTTGAGCAGCTTTCGTAGGGAGGTAGTAGTCAGTTGTCCCCCCCCCCCCCCCCCACATATCCCCACAATCCCATCCCTCATCATATTTTTTCCTACAGATCTGAAAACGTCGTTATGCCCTTTCTCTTTAGAAACGTTTCTGTCCAAAAAAGTGTTGGATTTCATGAGCATTTACAACGGCGACTATAACAACGGACTTCAGCTGTACCAGGAGGATAACGACCACAAATTTATCCAAGGAAGAGTTATACCTGTCAACGTTAAATGTTTCCAGCCGGCAAGTAGATGTGTCTGTCACTGTGTTGTCTGTCTGTCCTGTCGGCGGCTGGTGAACCACTCATTTATCCAGGGAAAGGACATATGTAACTTCGCCTCCATGTTCTGTCTATCCGATCTGTCTGCTGCTGCGAACTTGTCCAAGGGAGAGACAGAGACATATCTATCTCCGACTTTATTCATTGTCTCTAGTTTCTGTCTGATACTGAACCTCTAGTTTGTCCAAGGAAGGGTTATGCCTGTCGACTTTAAATGTTTCTAGCCGGCAAATAGATGTGTCTGTCTATGTTTTGTCTGTTTCTCCTGTCCCGTGCTGCGAACCCCTAATTTGTCCAAGAAAGCGACGCATATTTGTCTGTCTCCATGTTTTGTCTGTTCTGTCTGGTGCTGACCCCATAACTTGTCAAAGTAAGCCACATATGTAGTCTTGGCAACCAGACAGTTATAAGACAGAAAAGAAGTTGTATGTTGGATCCATTTTGAGAAGACACGAACAGAAAAATACAAAAATTTGCACGTGTAAGCGCTAGCAGATGACGAATACACTGGGAGAGTTTCTCTCACTCTTGATAATATCTACGCGCAGCTAGCCTTTCAATGAGGAAAGCTAGATCATGCCAGTTAATATACCATTGTAATGTTAAAAAGCCTGCCACCCGAGGACTCGAGGTAGATGCTCCACTTGCTGAGCCACTCCAGACCTTCCATCTGCTACCGCAGCCACTCATTCAAGTTATACTTGCTAACATCCCGTTAATCAGCCTCCGATACCTCCCAATCACACTTCCAAACTGGTCAACACACACAAAGTTTCCCAGCGTGCCACATAGCCGTCCTTGTGACGACCCACCAGCTGACATGAGCCACACAACCATCAATTCTAGAAATCACATTGACAGAATGTAGCCGTCCATCTCATGATCTCTACCACAATCAGTGTAACAGTTTACAGGAGATCCAAAGAATAAATCAAAGCTAAAACGGTCACAGAACAGTCCATGCATCCACTGAACTTAAATCATTCGCGCACACAATCTACCCACTTACACTGACTGAAACCGACTGACTCAAGCTACCTAGCTTCCACCGTCAGCCACACGTGGCTCTCACATATCCCAGACAACTCGGGGAGACTGCAGTCATCGGTGAATATCTAGCTACTCATGCTTTCCCACAGTAGCTGATGCTCTGTTTTCTTCCAGTGACTCTAAACGTTTAGTTTCCCCGCTGTAACACAAAGTGCTAGCTTCATGAACTGTTTACAATCCCCAATGATTTCGCACAGAACAGTAGTAACAATAAGGGTGCTGCGTGGTCTCGAGGCATGGTCCGCAGTGGAAATCGAAAAGAGTAGCCTAACGGCGCTGCCCGGGCAAAATTTGGAGTTACAAATCTGCCCAAAGTATTTCAGGATCGTCGCCCGTGCTACAAAGCTTGTGCACTGTGCTGAGCTTCTCCGGACTCAGACTTGAGTTAGAAGAAGAACGGAGCACTTATGGGTTACTATCCGTATTTCATGATGTTGATCCTTTGTTCAAAACCTCAAAACCAGTAGTAACAATAACAAATATTATTTATTCTGCGCACTCAAATAAAACTAGACCACTAAGCCCTCGCTCTAGAAAATTGAAAAGGGACTAAGCTCTCTCCCCCCCCCCCCCCAACCACCCCGCGACCTCTTCACATGAGAGACAGAGAGACCATGTTGTATTGACCGACATATGCTGAACAGACAGAAGTGGAGACAAATATTTGTTTTACTTGTATTCCTATTCAAACGTAGGACCCAGGGCTGTATCTAGAGAAGATCGCCAACAATGAAGTCCGAACAGTGTACTTGGCTGTTGTTACAGAGAACTTTGATCAGACAATTTCCCTGACTATGTATAATGTTTCAAACTCTACAATAGGCAGGTTGGTAGTTTATTGTGTATACATGTATTCACTTGATAATAGTCCGTATCGACATCCTAGCACATCGGTCCAGCCTATTGGTGCTCCGTCTTCCTGTGCAGCAGCCATCTCAGCTTCTCCATGCTCAACGTACACAGTAGAGGTTGGTTCGTATATCTTCTTTCTTAGCCAGCAAACGCTTTATGCATGGCTGTCCTTGTTCAATACCCATTTCAAACAGGTGGTTCAATGTCTCCTACTCCTTTGTCTCAGTTACTCTGGAATGTAGCGCATTCAGTATGTCTTCCCTGCCCATACTTTTTCATCAACCAACCATTACAGACACTGCCAGTCTGTCGGCTCTTTCCTTTCCTTTCACTAGCTGTATCTCAATGTGAACAGTCAAGATAGTTTCTTGAGACGGGAATTCTGAATTTTGTCAACCTGTTCTATCAATGCGTGTGTTACCTTCTGCTGCATCAGCCTTGCAAGTGCCCAATGTGACAGCTGCTATCTCTATCGTCATGCTAGAAGTAGTTGAAAGGGATTCCCTACCCTCTTCTTTCATTGTCTTCCCATTTACGTGCTCTTTGAATGCCCACCCTGACCACACTTCACGACTCCCTGAGCCATCGGTATAGATGATGACTTCACCTGGTCGAGTGTACTCGTGGATAAGGACGCTTATTTCAGCATCTGTGGCTGTCTGGTTCCATTCTCTGAAAGACCTTTCTGGGTGATAATTACCTCAGTGTGCTCTTTTCGTTTTTCTGTTCTTTCGATCCATTCATCAAGAACCTTGATATCCCTTCCCTCCCCGTCCTATCTTTTTTTTTTCAAGTTTATTATGTAAAAGCGATGATTACACTATTTTTTTTTATCAACATCAACAAAAGCAGGAAAATTAAAGTGATTAAAAGAGGAAAAAATGGGAAGAATGACACGACAGCTACCGTCATTCTAGCAACATGTGTAAAGAGTAGAACTTTCCTCGTTATTTTTTTTTTATAAACGTGTATTTTGTAAAGGAATGGATTACACTACTTTTTTTTTTTTTTTGGTCAACATCCACAAAAGCTGAAAAAATAAAGTGATTAAAAGAGTTCCACATTCTTGATGTAAATACATATTAGAGTGAGAAACAACGGTAGCTCGTTGAGGTCAAATTTTCTTATATAGCGTCCAAAATCATAAAACCATCTCTCTGTTCTAAAAAATCTTCTTCATTTCGTTCTTGACACGTAAGGCATTCACACTCAAGTGATCTCTAATTACCTTCGAGTCTGCTACATTTTTGCACATGGTATCCGTTTGTTTTTCTTCTTTTCCAATCTACTGTCTTTCGACTGGTTTCCATCTGTCATCCGCTGGAGAGATGCCCTTCCAGTGTCGCAAAGAATTCTGAAAACGCGTCCAAGATATCTCCATCTCCTCCTCTTGATAAATTTTGCAGTGTTTACTGTTTACTAGATATTCCTAAAACAAAACATTAATTATATTATCTTTTATCGTTATTTCCGTGTTCAGGAACCTTGGGGGAAACTTCAAGGCTGAGAATTTGCTGAATATACCATGCAGCTATTTTGAAAAGGTCGAGGCTTGTGATGCTTCGTTCCGAATTGCTGGCAACGATTTTGTATACGGGGAGTTCTCGGAGTGCCACACAAATGTCGGGGTTAGTCTCACTATGTGCTTGCATGTAGAAACAAATGTTACTAGTGTGTTTTCTCTTCCGCATCAATATAATATGTGTACCTGATATAAACATCATAATCATTTTCATCAGCATTATCATAGTCCAATAACACTGCGTGCCGTTGGGTCACCAGTTGCTGATGACTGTCGGAATAATTCACTCCTTCTCTGTCTGTAAGATGCAAAGACCTTAACGTTTTCTTGCCTGACCATACATCTAAATTATGCATCCATGTCATTTAGAGACCCTTCTTTTACCCACACTCTTTGCAGAGCCATCTTAACATCAGATTCCAAAAATTGGCTTGGCGGTAATAACTTCGGTTAGCTTTATTTGGTTTGTTTGTTCAGTAGAAGATTTTAGAACTCTTCTGGAAGACAGAATTGACATCATCAAATGTCCACTGGTATTCTTTTGTAGTTGTCCACATAAGTATTTACTAACACAACCGACAATGGTATTTCACCTGTTGTATTTAGACAAAGCAGACAATATAGAAGCTTCTGGCCAAGCGGTTACAACAACGTTCAGATATATCCAAGCTATCTGCCTCTTCTGCATTTGACCAGTTTGTCTTAATATCCACTTTCTACTAAAAAAAAAAAAAAACAGTTTCTATCTGTCGCGACGTGATTTTCATTATTTCTAGCACTAAAAATTACCCCCCCCCCCTCCCCCCCCCCAAGAAACAAGAAATACACTCTGTCATTGACATCATGACAGTGATGTCGAAAACGTTCGATGTGTAACCAAAGCCTCCTGATGACCTCGGCCAGATCCTCTGTAAGGTGATGGACGGGTTTTATGTGTGTGTGGGGAAGAAGGGGAGTGGGTGGTCAAAAGAAACAATGCTAGTGTGCATAAATCTTGGCCAATACACTAGCCATGTTGTCCTTATCTTCAGGATCAAGACGCCTGGTCCTACAGTAAATGCTTGTCGTTTACAGGACATTGGAGAACCAACCTCAGCATTGTTGGCTGTTTGTAAGCCAATTAGGCAATCTTCCATTCAGTAGTTTGTCACCGCTTACTGTACGGTCGGCTTTCAGTTGAATGCAACCTCAAGCAGTCTGCTGACAAACCTCCTGCTGCTGGGATCTGACCCCGCACCCTGGAATGACGAAGTGCGTTCGCATCGCCTAAGGAACAGACGCTGATCATTTTCCTACACAGAATTAACAGGAAAAAAAAAGTTACAAGCAATAAGGGCATTCAGCCATGACTGTCACCTGCTTGCAAGATGGGCGATACTGTCGACGAAGCAGGCTGCTCAGGCAAGGTTCACGTAAATCTCCCCAAACAAAGTAGGTCATCTAATAGGAATATTTTTTTAGGAGACTACCTGGCTAGATTGTCTTGAGTGGATTCCGGGTGCAGTTCTGGGAAGTGGAGGTGGCCGGTGTGATGCTAAACACATCACCCAACTAGTACCCATTGGTCTATAAAATATAGGTCTAGCCCTATATGCCCTATAGCCTAAAGGCGTGGAAATGGGTCCTTTACTTTACTTTACTTTACTTACATGGCTAGGTAGGGATGCGAACATCTTAGACCAGTGATTCCCAAACTGTGCGCCGAGGCGCCCTAGGGAGCCGCGACCTCTTCATAGGGGCGCCGCAAAATATTCGAAGATACAAGATTTTTTATTTTATTTTACATCTCTTACATAAAAATAGTCATACTTTTACTTAGGTTAGGGCACCGTGGAAACATTTTCATTGAAATAAGGCACCGCGTATAAGAAAAGTTTGGAAAACACTGTCTTAGAAAAGAAAGTGCTCGACAGTTTGACATTAGTATGGATAATGATTTGTGTGAGAGCTGATTGAAAGTCAACGAAACAAAAGTTTGTGGGGAGACATAACTATAGGCCATAAAGAAACGTTCTCCTTTCAGTATTTTTTTTTTTTTTTTTACATTTTTCATATTATGTCAAATTTATTATTATATTTATACACATGGGATGATTATTATTACTGCCCTCTTAAACAATGTTTAGGCCTTCGGCCACTATGTTTTCTTATAGTCATTAACTCTTTGAGGACCAAGTAAACGCATCACCTATTCATAGGTTTCTACCTAGAAGCCCGTTCTACGCAAGATGCCCCGATTTTATGTCTCTCTTTACTGCCCTTTGTGCCTCTGATGCTTAATCCTTGGGTCTGAAAGAGTTAATTTACCTTGCTTAAGCAAATCATTTTTTTTTAATGTAGCCAGCATGGGTAATGTGTCTGAAAGGGAGAGTTAACATGCTATTTTAGAGGGGAAAGACACCGTCATATAGCGGCTAGATACTCGCCTTGAGAAAGCAGCCATGCCCAGCATCGACACTCTACTGATGCAGTATCAAATTCGTTGGGCTGGTCATGTGGCACGCATGCCAGATCACAGGGTCCCAAATAAAACTCTTCTATGGTGAGCTGCAAAATGTGAAACGTTCCCAAGGCTGGCAAAAGAAACGCTTTAAGGACACCTTGAAGTCTTCACTCAAAGTCTGGGATGACTGACACCAATTGGGAGGCTGCCTCTCAAGACCGAAATGCATGACGTGCAGCTCTACACAAGGGCGCAGCTACATGTGAAGCAAACAGAACAGCAAGACTGATTAGGAAAAGGATGGACAGAAAGGCGACCACAGGAGATCCCCTCCCTGGCACAACGCTCATTCCCTGTCCTCATTGTCCAAGAACTTTTCAGGACCGCATCGGCTTCATCAGTCATCTTTGTAGTCATACTTGATGAAAAAGAGTGTTCATCATCATCTTGATGGGCAACACACAGACGCTCGCCTGTGGATCTGAAGGTCGTAGGTTCGAGTCCTAACGGAGCCGAACTTTAGCTCCCAGGTCGAACTAGCCTTGAATGGGTACCAGATATAGTCCTGGGAAGTAAAGACGACAAACGTGATGTTGACCACACTACTTACCGATTGCTGATTTGTCAATACAATATGGGTCTAGCCCTATATGCCTAATACGGCTAAAGGTGTGAAAAAGGGACAAACCTTTTCTTTATTTTACTTTAAATTACTTTACTTTAACCTTCAACTATTGTACTTTACTATAAAATACTTTACTTTATTTTACTTCAATTTACTTTATTGTAACCTTAAATTACTTTACTATAAAATACATTACATTATTTTACTTTAAATTACTTTACTCTAACCTTAAATTACTTTTCTTTACTAGAAAATACTTTTTTGTAATTTACTTTAAATTTCTGTATATTCTTTAAAATTACTTAAATTTAAATTACTTTATTTTATTTTAAGTTTAAATTACCTTACTTTACTTTCTAGGATCAGCCGCGGTTCCCGGTTGTGATTGGGTGTGATTTTGTAGCTGCCGACGCATATCCGGTGGTAGGATACCGTATCCAGCGCGTAGGTCAAAAGTGGGTCCGATTCTTCAGCTATAGACAACGCTGCAGCTTAAGCATTCATAAGACTAGTCATTTAAAAAATTGTTTGTGAAGTCATCTAAACATGTTTATTGATTGCCCCCCCCCCCCCCCGGCCACTCCCCTTTTCCCTTCCTGTTTCCACTCCTCCCCCATTTTTACTGTATTCCTTCATGCATATGTTATTTTATATTAAAAAAATACCTGCACGAGGTAGATCTGTTGTTTCTTTTTCTGTAGCATTTTCCTGTTTTCTTGTCCTGTATCTTTATCTTCATCATTAGCATTATCTTTGTGTGTTATTATATGTCACCTAACGCCCGCCTACGGTTTAGAAGGTCGTAGGTTTGTATTCTGACAGAGCTGGATTTTTTGTCGATAAAGTTACTAACTCCCAGGTCCACCCAGCATTTTAAGTGAATAGCGGGTGCAGTCCTGGGTTGTAATGGCGACCGGTGTGGTGCTGACTACATCACCCAACAAGTGCCGATTGGTCTAAATTTCAAATACGCTTAAAAGGGGTGGAAAAGATACCTTTACTTGTAACCTGAAACTGGCTGTCAACTTTCGTTTCCGTTTTATTCTGTACAGTCCTTCCGATATAATGGAAGGAATTCATATCAGCACATTTGGTTTCTCTCGTCAACGTTCGTGTTATAGTTTCTTCTGAAGGGCCTCGCTTGGTCGTTTTCCATTTATTGTCTGGTGATTCTCTCTGGTTTCTTTTAGATGTGTCCATATAGAGCCACTGTCTTTTTTGTTTTGCACCCTTATAACTCTTGTTGCCTCTGGTTGCCCAGACAATTCTCTTATTTCTACTTGCTTGTTTTGAAAGTTCATCGCAATTCTGGGTGCTGTAAGAATCACACTTTCCCTCTTCTTTCCTCAATGTTATTTTAGCAGTCATTTCTGAATAAGTAAATGGCCTACTGGTTTGTTAGTTATGTTGCAAGATTATTATAATAATTATAAAATTTTTTTAAATGGTACAATATCTAAATACTGGTCGGGATGTGGAAATCAAGCCGAAGTCGCCGTGGCGTAGCGGCTAGACGCTCGCTTGCAGATCGGAAGGTCGTGGGTTTGCTCCCTAGCGGAGCCGGACATTTTTCAAAAATGACCTTGACTCTCAGTTCGACCCATTCTTTTGTGAGGACTGGGTGCAGTCCCAGGAAGTAAAGGCGGTCAGCGTAATGCTGACTGCATCTACCATTTTGTGCCGATTGGTCTGTAAAATATAGGTCTAGCCCTATATGCCCTATAGCCTAAAGGCATAGAAAAAGGACCTAAACTTTTTTTAAAAATAATATATAACTATGAATAACCTTCACACTTGCATACGGATGTTTTTAACATGCCTCATCTTAAGAACTGTGCCATCATCAAACATATCACCGGCTGATAACAATCACTTTCTATCAACAGGTACCCAGTGATAAACTCTCCTCCAGGCTACGTCAGTCCGTGCGGTTAGAATACAGCTGACAGCGTAAACATGTTTGGACTTTAATCGTGTAATCATCACGACCATTATCATCCATGTTGTTTCAGAACTAGCAGTCGATGTCTCAATTCCATTCAATGTGTGTATTTCTGTTTAGGTATGGTGTGTTTGCTTCAATTTCAGTAGATGTTTGATTCTCTGTGTGTTTCGTTTTAAATGTGTATTCAAATTATTTTCATCTTTTTTTAATTTCTTATAACAGTTGATGCCGTATTGTAGTTATAAAATGTTTTTTTTTAATTTTAATTATTAAAGGAAAAGCTAATGTTTTCTTTGTTTTATGTTTCTTCTGCTGCTGCTGCTTCTTCTTCTTCTTTTTCTTCTTCTTCTTCTTCTTCTTCTTCTTCTTCTTCTTCTTCTTCTTCTTCTTCTTCTTCTTCTTCTTCTTCTTCTTCTTCTTCTTCTTCTTCTTCTTCTTCTTCTTCTTCTTCTTCTTCTTCTTCTTCTTCTTCTTCTTCTTCTTCTTCTTCTTCTTCTTCTTCTTATTCTTCTTCTTCTGATAACCCACACTGTGTTCTCCTAGTCATCAGGCAGTTTTCACAGCCTTTTTTCTGGTAGAACTTTAGTACGTGAGTGCAGGGACTAGCCATCTTGTGCTGAGAATCAGAAGTTCAACAAATGATTTTCAACAATTCCCGCCCAGGTGATGTGATTGTCTGTACAGATGGCTCTGTGTTGAGGGGCAGACGAAACGCATGGGGGTTCATAGCAAGGCGAATGGACGTCACTTGGCGCAACAAAGCCTGGCATATGATAACACAACGTCTAGTTAGAGAATGGAGGTGGAGGCAGTCACTGCTGCATTCCTCTGGCTTAAGAATCAGCTGTACACACATGCCGTCATTGTAATTGACACAGCGCATGTTATGATAGGTGGACACAGACATGCTCAGTGCAGAGTAGCAAGCATCACTTCAAATGATCGTTAGCATCCATTGAATATTTTCTCCAAGTCATACCGGTGTGTTGGGAAATGAGCAGGAAGTAGACCGGCCTGTGCTGCACCACTTGGTGGTGAACTGATGTATGACAAGCTGATGTATGACAAGCTGATGTATGACAAGCTGATGTATGACAAGCTGATGTATGACAAGCTGATGTATGACAAGCTGATGTATGACAAGCTGATGTATGACAAGCTGATGTATGACAAGCTGATGTATGACAAGCTGGATGTTGTGAGCGCCTTTGAGAGAAAGTAAGCAGCGCCAAGGCACATATAGATCATTACGGTCTGAGGAGAATAGCACTGCAAGAAGTTACAGTGGGATTTGGCCGACGCTTCACACTCAGGGGAAAGGTGAGACGGATATACAATTATATAGTTACTGGTACCATTGAATTTCAACTCTTCGCTTGCTGCTGAAGATGGGGACGGAGCATGAATAGTATCAATTCTGTAGAGACTATAATTTGAGTTGCCTCATCCCTAAAGTGATATTGGATGGCCATTGGAGCTACGGGGTGATTTTTAGACTAACACGAGCCGCCATCTCCATATTAAGTCATTTCTGAGTGTCTGTTAATATTATTAGAAAAAACCTAATACAGAGAGGTGACACCTTCGTCTCGTGACAGTACTTGTTAGAGTTCTAATCATACTGAGGGGAACTGCAGGAACCTGAAAGCATAATAAGAAAGGCAGTAACTGGTTCATTACAATGTCTGCCTTGGCGATGCGATTATCTTTCCAGATGGCTCTCTATTGGGAGGCAGGAGACGTGCATGATGAGGCAGGCGGTGAAAGAGAGGGGACAAGGGTGTTTGGTATCTGATGTTACGACATTTAGTTCGAGAATCGAGCTGAATACACTCACATCAGCTTTCCGTTAGCTTGTTAGTCAGCTGCACACACCAACGCTGTGTGTGTGCGTCAGCACCTCTGGATGACGGTATAGATTCAATTCCTAGCCTAGAAACGTTAAGATGATTTCTGTCATTTTCAGCTCTGGGTTCGACGCAATTTCAAAATATGTGAATATTTTCAGGAAATGTGGCGAAAAATGAACTTACTGTTCGCCAGATCTCATATATCTCAGTCTACAATATACAAAGACCTTCTACTTCCCACCAGGCTGAGTATCTTTTAATGGTTCAATCTAAGGTGCATAAATCCATTCAACCTAATGACTATTAATTAGTTGAAAACTAGTTATAAATACTACCAGTTAACATAATTAATTACTGGCAGTTAACATAACAGTCCCGCTATATAAAAGCACATAAACATTTGGCTGGAAAACTTATACTAGATAATAAACGATTATTTGTCTATCCTCTACTTCATCGAGAGCAGACGGCTTGCTTTGCTGGAGAAAAAAAAATTCGTCACGTTCAATTAGCATCCCTGGAGTGGGGAGCTTTAGGCTATAATTGTGACTAGGTTATGTGCGCCATATAAAAGCACATGATGAGGACGATGCTTTTTTTTTCAGCATGAGTGTTTTTACACACAGCCACCAGCTGGAGGCTGCAGATTCCATTCCTTTACGAAACGTCGCTCCCATCACAGCCCGCCTTTTCTCAAGTCTAAAGGTGTCCCTCACGCACTAAATTCTAAATCTAAAAACGCTTTCTTTCTTCTGTCTTATGTCTGTGTGTGTGTGTGTCTGTCTGTCTGTCTGTCTGTCTGTCTGTCTGTCTGTCTGTCTGTCTGTCTGTCTGTCTGTCTGTCTGTCTGTCTCTCTCTTTTTCTCTCTCTCTCTCACACACACACACACACACACACACACACAAGTTATTAAAAATATCGGCAACCATGGCTGAGCCAGCGAATCTATCAGCTCTGTCGTTGTCATCAACACCTACATCACCTGGGTCAGACATCAAGGTGAGTCCACGACAAGTGGACCCCCCGTTAACTCAGCAGACTACCTGCATAATAAGCCTGCCTCAGTGAACAAACGTAGGAGTAGTCCAGTGATTGTAGCCACATGAATGCTCTTGTAACCTCTATTACGAACCATGTCATGCTAGTTCTCTCTGTGCCTACGAGTCTATCGTAACTATATATTTGTAAGTATGTTATTTTATATGTCTCTAAGTATGTTTGTTTATGTGTCTGTCTTTTAATAATATATTCACACAACTCTTATTTTCTTTTCTTTCTTTCTGTTTTTTTTGGGGGGGGGGGGGGTAGAGAGAGAAACTTTCTGTAAGCAGCCATATTGGAGAGAACTGTTGTTTATTTCTGGTTGTTGACTTGGTATCGGTCGTGGTTATGATCTTCTTTAGTTGTCACAGGGGGACACGTAACCGGGGTCTGGGTTTATCAGTGGGTACCTGTTGGAGATATTTTTTATGTTACATTTTTCACAGAACATACAAACAGACTATAATTCGTGTTATGTGTATATCTTTTTTTTTTTCTTTTTTTTTTATGGAACAAAGGAGAAAAAACACACCCATCCATTGTCGTTGCTAGAAATCAGAAAACTTATCAGGGGAAAATACAAGGAATTGTGGAGAGAACAAACTAATAGTAAACATCCACAAGACCCCATCAGCAGACTCAAAAGAAAGCGACATACAACTATTTTCCTTATACGAACAGGACACTGCAGGCTCAGCTACTTTCTTCTTCTTCTTCTTCTTCTTCTTCTTCTTCTTCTTCTTCTTCTTCTTCTTCTTCTTCTTCTTCTTCTCTTCCACCTTGTGCCTCAGCGAAGTGTTGGAGGAGGGGGGGGGGGGTTGTAACATTCGTTCATGAGCTCTGTCAAGAGCGCTATTAAGACTGATGTTCATTTCTGTAAGGCTGTTCCTAATGACATCTCCACATTTTCCGAGGTCCTTCACTCGCGCTATACCCGTTGTAATGTTTTAGTGTAGCTCACTGTGGCAGATAGTTCGAGGGCATTCTGGTTAGGTGTCCCAACCACTTTATTTGTTTTTCTTGGATGACTTGTAAGACTGTTTTTTTCCTAGCATTTGTCTAGTTTCATGATTTCGTATTGTCTTTCAAAAAGTACTGCAGCTCTTCTACTCAATTTCACCTTTGTTGTCACAACTTTACGTTCATTGGAGGATGTAAGTGTCCACGTTTGGCACTGATAGTATAGCATTAGCCACACACACAAATAATTCTTGCAAGATTTACTTTGGGGTATCTTCTTGTGTGTCAGCAGGGGAGACAATTGCCCCATTACTTGATTAGCTTTGGCACATCTCGAATTAATTTCTCTGTCCTGATTTTCGTCGGATATGAAAATTGCTTCCTAACATAAAAATGCGTGTCTGTTTGTCTTAAGGTGTTGTTTTTTAATGTTATTTCTAAATTGTCTTTCTGTCTTCCTATCACCATTGTCTCTGTCTTCGTAGTGTCTATTTTCATATTAAAGTCCTCCCCTTTGTTACTAATTTGATTGATGTTGTTCTGTAGGCATTCCGTACTTTTTGCTACGAGTAACTGGTCGTCAGCGAATAGCAATTATGTAATATCTTCTTCATGCATAAAATAAAGATTGAATAGTCCCGACGTTTCAAACAGGGCCCAAAAAAACTGAGCACATTCTGCAGACGTGCCCACTCTGCCTACAACTTCGAAAAGACACCTGTCCTCAAGAGCAAAGTGTGCAGAGCAAACTATAGAGAACGATGAAGGATCTGCAACTGACATGCAAATCCATAGATACACCCCCATCTGATGGTCTGATCTAAGCATACGAAGAAGAAGAAAAAGATATTACTCTCTGCATACAAAAATACACTAGCGATTGTTCCGGTCTATTTTTAAAAATTTTTTTTTTAAAGATATTTTTTACATAAATATTTACTTATTCATGCACAGAATACTATATATTTCAAATACAATCCTGTCATCGTTTCCTAGATCACAGTTATGGCCCTCCAAATGTCGAATGAATTCAGGGCTGAAGTTGTTGCAACTCCTCTTCCTGTAGATCTATGAATCACATCTGCTCCTGATCAAGTGCACACTTGTGGCGTCTGTATTCCGACTTAGGCAACACGTCTCTCGTTCTAGCTGATGAGATTAACTAAGGCCTTATTTTTAGAATAGCGCTTATATGGGAAGTGTACTGAAGAAAATTCCTGTGGGTCTTAATTTCAAGGAAACACGGCACGACTTCTACTTCCCCTTATATGCATCTGCGAGTGAGTGTTTGTATACATATGAGTGGTGTGTGTGTGTGTGTGTGTGTGTGTGTGTGTGTGTGCGTGCGTGCGTGTACGTATTAGTATTGTGTATGAGTGAGTGTGTATGTAGAGATATGTGTATACATATGTCTGCACACAAATGTGTCAGATCTGTATAACGGATGCACACAGAACACTCAGGATCTGGAAGAAGACTGCATTTCCGAAATGGACGAACAACCAGAACTTTCTGCCAGAGTTTACAGCTGGTGAATGCGAAGAAAAAGATTATATGTATGTATGTGGATGACTGAGTGTGTATGTGTATGTATGAGAGTCTTTGTATGACTTAGTGGGCAATAATATGCGCGTGTGTTTGTATGAGTGTGTGTATATATGTATTTCAGTATGGGCATTTTGAGTGTGTGTGTATGCATGTATGTACATTTGAATTTATACATTTTCTATCCAGTCTTTCGTGTTATAATGTTATATTCATTTTACACATTTTTTTGTGTGTGGGGTTGCTGCTTATTAACATAACATGCTTTTTTGATGCAAATACAATAGGAATGTAAAAGGTGAATATTTTAAAGGACCAAAGTTTAAGAGGGGCGCGCGTGTCCAATTTGTAAGCTAATAGAAAAAAAGTTCTTTGGTGCGTGTTCTAGGGTCTTATGGGGAAGGGTGGGGTGAACTGATCCATAAGGCAAAAGTCGACTTTTAGGATGTGTTTCTTTTGAAGTCATATCATCTCTCCTTGAGAGGCGAGGAACCAACAGTATGCGCACAAATAAACCAGGGCTGTAAAACGGATGTGCAGACAAATATGAAGCTCTGAATGAAAACCAAAGTCCAGAAGTGGACGAACAAGCTGAACTTTGCCCCCGGAGTTTACAGTCAGTAAACTCTAAGAAGTAGACTACTAATACAGCGACGACTACTACTGCTACTGGCGAGTACTGCCATATTTCTCCAAAATAAGCCCCAGCTCTAAAAAAAAAAGCCCTAGTGCGATTTCCATGGTGTTTTTAATGTAAGCCCTACCCCAAAAAAAAAAAAAACAGCCATAGCACGACTTTCATAGTGTTTTTATATAGTCTTACGTCAAAATAAATCCTAGTGCCATTTTCGTTTTTACTTTCATACAAGCTCTACCTACAATATTAGCCCTCGCACGATTACTGTAGGTTTTTTTAAATATTTTTTCAAGCCATAATAAAAAAAAAAAAAAGCCCTTACACGATTTACAGTTTTGTTTTAAATATAAGCCATAGCCCCAGAAGACCCCTTACACGATTTACATAGTTTTTTTTAACAAGCTCTATCCCTAAATAAGCCCCAGTTAAGAATGTCAGCTAGAAGCAAAGACTTGCTGCGGAACGGCCAATCCCAGCACAGAGGCCACTGGAGCCGATTGTTCAACAGAGAATGTTGTCCCAAGAACTTCAGGTCAGAATTGGAGATGTGGATTGTTAGACTAATGTTCCTGGAGATTTGAATGTATATCAATAAAGGTATAATTTTGTACACGAATATAATTTTTATATCTAAAAAAAAAAAATATAAGGCATCCCCGCAAAAAAATAAGTCCTAGTACATTTGTATGCGAACATTTAATAAAAGACGCGGTCTAATTTCTGGGGAAATGCAGTATTACTGTTTCAACCCCTGTTACTAATTCTTCTACTGCTTATATTACAATACCAGCATTATAGCTACCATTTCTTTAATTCGACTAAAATTAAGCGAAAAATAACACTATAATTATGGTTTTATTCATAATCATCATCAACATCATCAATTTCCCTTTTTGCCGTTAAGCCTCATAGGGAATAGTGTTAATAATTATAAAATAAAACCAATATCTTATGATTTATCGGCCTAAAAAGAGTGTCGTCTTCACAACTGAGGTTGTCTAGTGCTATCAGCTACCGAGTATAGGAATAATACGTATTATAGCCTCAGTCTCTTTTGTGTGTGACACTCATGTAGACGGGTTAACGTCAAAATCGTTTTTAATCAAATAATCATTTTAATGTATAAATCACTGGTAATTGCTGTGGTGTATCGGCTTGACGTTCGCCTGTGTATTGGAAAGTCCTGGGTTAGAATCCTGAAAGTACCAGACATTTTGTTTCAAAAGTCGCCTTGACTCCCAGGTCGACCCAGCCTTGAACGGGTACCAGGTGAAGTCCTGGGAAATAAAGGCGACTGGAGTGATGCTTAACAAACCCCCCCCCCCTCCCCACCGCCCCAGAGTCAATTGGTCTATACAATATGTCTAGCCCTATATGCCCTATACACCTAAAGGTGTGGAAATGGGTCTTGTTTATACATCATTGATTTATGAGCTCTATACATATGTCTTTCCTCTTCTGACACAGCATCTTACTTGCTGTAGTGAATGAATAAGCAGGTATCAGTTAAGCAGCTAAACCGTTGCAGAGTACCCACTTTTTGCCTGTGCGATCAAGTTCGTATGGTTCCATAGGGGACGTCTGGTGTGAAAACATCGGCACTGTGACAGTAAAGGAATTGCACGTAAACATTCCTGCAAATCGTGGATGTTTCTGAAAAATGTAAACATTAATAATTTGTTAGAGATTACTGAATGAACTTTTTAATTAAATACATTGGTGCTGGCCTGTTCATGGATTTTTTTTTTTTTTTTTTGAAGGACAACTTTCAGAAGCCGAGATGGGGTTACAAAAAAAAAACAGAGCTACAAAGACAGAATAAGTACATTGAGACAGCTTACAGAAAGAACAGTACAATATAAGACACGAAAGTCGCATTTATAGTCCAGTAAAACGCTTTTGATAGAGTGGATGATGAAATGTTGTGGGTTTGTCTCTTGTGGGTTGCACCCACTTTGGGAAACACAGATATAGATGGCTCTTTCGCATCTGGTAGGAAATACATTGCACGGACTAATATCTCTAAACGGTTCAACTCAGCCCAGCTTCAGTACAAATTTCTTGAGCTGTTACACCCTTTTGTTTTTCACAGAAGTGGTAATTAACTACCTAACATCGCAGTGAGGGTTAGCAAACCTGATTTTGTGGGGGAGGTGGGGGGGGGGGGGGGGGGGGCTACCAACTGCTTCTCAACAAACTTGTCGTAGAAGGCAACTATTTAAGTGTCACTACACCAAAAAATTTTATTTTTTTATTTACAGACTTAGAGCAGTTATTTTATAATGGCCATTTGTAGGGATACATTTTATTACATTTGTATACTTTAAGTGTTAAAAAATCATAGTTGTCATGGCAATAGCCGCCATCTTGTGAAAAAACAATATGTACTTAGAATCCTTAAATTGTAAAAGCAAACATAGGTATTCAACAATAGATGATAGATCCATAACCTTTCGTTATATTTAGAGGTACTGGTCTAGTTTATTTACTTTAAACATGTTTTTAAATATTTTTCGTATAATTTTAAAATGTAGGTTTATTGAAAAAGTCAAAAAAATCTAGCACCATAAGACAATAATCAAATTTTAGAAACAAAACTTTCTAAAATCTACTTTTATATAGACCAGTCCCTATACTATTTTTTATGGAGTACGCATACAAAATTTGATGATTCTACTTTTCATATTAGCTTAGATTTTAAGATTTCACACACACAGCAAACTGAAATATAAAGATTTGAGAAAACTGACTTTTAAACTTTTTTTATCTTAAAAAAGTGCACGAAGTGGTGTCATTAGTATTAACTTTTCAATGCTAAATTGTTTACAAATGGCATAAATTTTTTGTGTCATCTATTGTACGAATGCCGAACTTTACAAAAACGAACACATTGAAAAAGTGATATTTTTATCATAAATTGGGAAAAATGCCGTGTAGTGACCCCTTAAGGAGTTGTTGGAATCGAATGTGTTAGGCCGCAAGGTGCAAATTTAACAGCCAAACTACAACCGTCCAATAAAAGTGCAGACGATGCAGAAGAAGGAGAATTACCCTAATAATGTAATTTAGGTCTCAGATCTAACAAGTGAATACATTTGTTTGCGCCCGCTATTATCTCATGAGTGGGCCAGCCTCTCACCACAGAACATCTAGTGCCTGTAGACTACGTTGCACACAGCACGAGATCAATAGATCCACAGAGATCAATAACAATTGCATTCATGGACCCAACAACACGATCGATTGAGAGCAGGAGGAAAACGGCCTGACCAATTCACAGCGGAGGCTTTCTTTACATTTATAGTGCGGTTCAAAACTTGTACCCTCACATGTTAACAAACATCTCAAAAACTCTTGCTCGAATCAACAAGAAGTTCTGTCTGTGACCTTAAATTTTCCACGTTCCTATGATTTTAAAATTTACAACTGCACAGATGCTGCTGTTTTCTTAAAGCGGCGAATGTCTTTCATCTCTGTTTAACTAATAATGTTGTACCCTAAAAAAATGTAGTAACTAACACACGCCAGGAGATCGGAACTTATTTGATATGTGTACCAATGCATCTGGATTATTGTCATAGCCTACGCAACATACAATCAAATATCTACACATCTTATGGAAGACTGATGCTGGAGATGATCACCTGAGAGTGACACGCCTATGAGACGCCTGCAGTCTGATGTTTTGAAAACTTAACGTCACTCAGTTAACTGTAAGCATGATGACGACGTCCGTGGCTTAGGCGTTGCGAGTCGTAATTGCAACGTCCCGTGATCGAAACCCACTGCTGGTTGCGTATCATGGTATGGGGCGTTGCAGTTCGACCCAGCTTAATGGGTAATAGGATAACTCTCCTGGGAAAGTAAAGACAGCCGGTGTAATGCTGACCACATTACCCACCTAGTGCCGATGGTCAGTAAAAATATAGTTCCATATGCCCGATGCGCCCAAGGGCGTGAAAAGGGATCTTTTTTTTTTTTTTTTTTTTTTTTTTTTTTATAATGCCGATTGTTTACTTTGAAAAAATGTCTGTGTAAACGATGTATGTGTTTTACTTTAGAAATCAAGTTTCTTAAGAACATGAATATTAGCATGTTGCATGCCAAATTCCAAAAACTTACAAGGAACGGTTAATGAGTTACAGATTTTTTTATTTGGGTATGATTTCTGGAACAAACTATCAGTATGAAAGGCGGATGTTAATTAAAGCCTGTTATAATCATCACACGTTTCTTCCGCTGTGACGAAGGGCTTACAACAGGTCCAGATTTAGACTTGATGAGACCATACTCAATAGAAAGCCCTGCGACCCCTATTGTTTTTAATTACACCAGCTAATCTTAGAAAGTTTTAAAATGTATACCTCTATACCTTTAAACATATAGATAATGGAACTATACTCTCGTTTAATTTTTAATTAAATTTAAAAAAAAAATTGTTGTACTTCTTTGCAAAATCACATAATTTATCTACTGCGCTAAAAGGCTGCAATTTGCGACTTTAAAATTGTTTTCCAAATGCAAAATAACTGATTGTGTCAAAATAAGATGCAATATGTATTACGTCACTTTCTGTACACCAAGTATCTATAATTTTTAATGAGACATAGATGATTTCAGTTTAATGTCTTTTTTCTTTTCTTTTAAAATTCTTCTTAGCTGTGAAAATACTCCTGAATATTTTCAGGCTCCCACAGATTGTGGGGTCTAAGTTGTAGCCTATTTATCTAATGTAATGTATACAATATATAATAAAATATATATTTATCACACAGTTTATCCTTCTTTCCATTCTTCTTTTTCTAAATCGTTCGTGACAGAAACCTAAAACTTGTTGTGTCTGTTTAAGTATAACTGCGACTTCTTTTGGTATTGGCTGTTCGGTTTAGCCTTCCCGAGTTTGTTTCTATTCTATACAACTGCTTTAATATCATGGGCGGCTTCCACTCCGAAATCTTTTGCTTTAAGTTTGGTCTTAGGATGTCTTCTGGACCTTCTTGTTTTCCCAATCTGGTTTTTTTTTTTTTTTTATTATTACTCAAGTGACTGTTTTGTCATTCAGGTGGATTGCTTCTTCTTCTTCTTCTTCAGCGATCTCTGGTCATGCGCATAATCCACTGTAGGTTATAAACTGGGATGTCTTTTCAAGGTCTCTTAGGTTTCCCCAAAGCTTAGTTGTCAGTTCTACTGGGTGTTGCCATATGTCGCTCCGCAGCTTGGCCAGGAGAGGACAGTCTTGCAGGACGTGTTCTGGAGTCTGTTCAGCACGAAGGCACCGGCAGAGAGCTGTTTGGCTCATACCTAATTTATGTGAGTGTTTATTGAGTCTGCAGTGTCCAGTGCGTAAGCGAAAAAATGTGACTTGGTCTGTTCTGTTCAAGTGTTTCAGAAAATCTTTTTCGTAGTTATAACCAGTGTTGGTTTTCCAATCTGTTTCTGATTTTCTCTTAATGAGAGTTTTGACTTCTGGAAAAGATAGATGGATTACATCAAGTGGATGTAGAATGATGTAAAAGACAAACAGTGACATTACTTTACCAAGACTATGTAGATGTACGTTCATTCAAGCGAATAAGTGAACACTGACCCCATTAACAGTAGAAAAACAATAAGGCACGTTTCCGTAGACAAAACCACTTCTGACTTGGAACGACGCCTTGCAGTTTTGGTCTTCGTGAATGTCTCCACATGAAATGTTGGACAAACTTTCAACATTGAACTCTCCGAACCTGCAGTGACAACAAAATAACAAATGTACGTGCTTGAAGTTAATGTATCGCTGGTGTTTATGAATTCGCACATGAAATGAAGCAAAGTTGTATTAACACGGCAAGATGTGTTGAATGATGTCAGGATATGTCTGTGTGTATATTGTGATTTTTTAAATGTCATTTTGAAAAAAAAAATGCATCATTAATATCTGCTCACAAAATGATAATAATATCATGCAAGAATCTTGAACTGGTGAGGAAGGCAGGGCGAAACGATTACATTTTCGGAGACTACTTTCGTGTTTGCAGTTTGAAGGTATTTTCTTACACTAATTAAGTATTGTATGCTCTCAATTAGTAAAATAGTGGAGATGGTGGAAAATCGCGGAGAAGCACGTAATCTGTTTATTTCATCGCTATAACTAGTATCAAGATTAATAATAAACTCAAATGGTTAGGCATATGGAAGGAATGTCATATAACAAACAATAACAACAACAAAAAGCACACAAAAGTCGCATATGAGACCGCTTCCAAACAGACCAAGAAGGCGTTGATAACATATGGGAACCCGACTCACAAATACTTGAAATCAACTGAGAACAGATGGCCGATCATAGAACGAAACATACACACTTTATTTTCAGAGTGGTAAGAATTTGGCACGCAGGCCCTTATAAAATCCGCCTTTCTCTACTTTCATACATCATTCCAATCATACATCGAGTAATTTACCTAGCAAAACCACAACAGTAAAACAATCGCTTGGGTTGGTTCTGCAACGTCCTGTAAAAAGATACTCAACTAACTTATTCCCCATTCAATGAAAAATCCGCAACTCACAGAAAACGAATGCTGCAAGATGACCAATTAAGAGTGAAACCTCTATGACACGCGTGCAGTTTTATATTTTGAAACGTTCCCCTTAGTAAATTTACTCGATTACTGTAAGCTTGTCAATTGTTTGCTTTGACTCGTTTCTGTTTTTCATGTACAGAAAATAAAAATAAAAATAAAAATGAATTGTTTTTTACTTTTATTATTATTATTATTATTATTATTATTATTATTATTATTATTATTATTATTATTATTATTTAAATTCTTACAAGGACATGATTATTACGTCTTTTAGTCCAAGGCGACACATGATGTGGCAATGGCTGTTTTCATGGAGTGTGAAGTATCACATCTTGTTTTCTTTCACTGTTTATATTTGGTCAGACTATGCTAGTAAGTTATGACTTCTGGTATAGTTGCTTTAAATCACTGAGCACTTTGCCCAATAAAAGTTATACACTTACGATTGCTCGTAGTAGTTAGTGCGCCCCTTGAAAATGTATGCACAACTTTCTGGGACTCAAAGAGTTAACAGGCTGTGTGCCCAATTTCAACAAATTACACGAAACGGTTACTGGGTTACAGATGTTTAAAATTTGACCGCAAGTCTGGATCGGACTATAAATACATTCAGTGGAATGTGCACATTTATATCCATAGTCTTCTTCTTCATTCTGCTACTCATGGAACGCCTCGTGGCGTCAGGGCAAAATGAGATCTCTGGAACGAGCCCTTCTGTTCGCTTCATATATAAAGTACTTTTCAGTGTCTCTGATATTTCTGAAGTCAATTTTCTAAGTTGTCGTCATCTAGATCAGTTAGCGCTGTATCTGTATAGCATTGCTATCTGTGGTGCCCTGTCTGCTTCAAATCTTGTTACATGACCAAGCGATTTAATGTGTTGTCTTCCTTTAAATGTTCAATATTGGTTCTGTGCCGACTCTCCTCATGATATCATCGTTCCTAAGTCGATCTTTCCACCTTACACCAAGCATAGTTCGTAAACATTTTATGTATGTCTTGACTACCTTCTTAAAGTCTTCTGAAAACAAGTGTCCATGTTTGACATCGATAACATAGCCCTAAGAATATTGTGTTGAAAAATGTATGTGGTCGGATGCTTGCATTTCAAAATTGGTGCCATTTGACCTAAAACTGGATTGGCTTTGCTGCATTTTTTGTTGGATTTCTTTATTCATTCTTCCCTCTTCTCAAAACAAAACAAAATTCTCTCCTGATATTTAAAATCCTTCGCCTGCTTTAACTGGCGCTAATTAATTTTGATGTTGTTCATTCTTGTGACAATACGCTCGGTGACTTCAGAATGTCTTTCCTCAACCTATTTTTCTTTGTATGTATTTTAAAGTATACAGAAAAATATGGTTTTGGAGAGATCACTAATCTAAGTAAGGCGACCCCAACAAACATATTTAATTCTCCTGGACTATTGGTGATATCTAACACTGAGACTCTTTCCCAGATGTAAAGTGTTAAGGTAGTCTTTGTGACGCCTGTGAGACTGACCAGCTCAGACTTACTGGCTGGATATTTGCACACCATCTGTTGGTTGTCAGATAATTATCTTCTAGTCAGACCTTTAGGAGCAGATAACTCAGGCTAATTGCCGTTATCTCCCCCAGAGGTTACCTAGCTATAGCGCAGGCCGGATCGCCAATATTGACATGTCAGCTGAAAGTGTTAACAGAATATTGGCACATCGAATAAAGGTGACTGCAGGTTAAAGAAGGGATGGGAGGTGTGACGTTGTGTATTAGCTTTGACCGGCTTGATTGAACCCGGAGAATGTGACCGTGGGAATTTAAACAAGTGTTGTACAGCCCTGACTGACAGCGAGTAGACTTACCCGTGGGTAGGAGCTGTGACATCTTTGAATGAGAATGGCTTTAGGAGTAATGTAGGAGGAGCTTAAAAGAAGTTATAAAAGGGCGAACTTTAGGACTGGTAAATGAGACTCTGTCAAAAGCATGCCATCTGTTGGGCTTACAACCTAAGCTTGAGACAGAACTTTTGGCATTGTGTTTTCATTTCCAGGTAAGAACGAAACCAGTTTGAAAACCTTTATTTCCTTTTAGAAATCTAACTGTCTTTTTACTCAAGTGTGTGTCTTCATCACTTTGTAATACTCCTAAGCGAACATTTCTCCATTCTCATAGGGCACTGTCACATTGCTTTATATCCTATTTGATAGTGTCATGAAAGTGTTTTTGTGCACATGTGTTTTAATGTTGTAAAACCTACATGTTGATGTTACCATTGAAATTTAATGAACTATCATGTTTTTAAAATCACAAAGGTGAAGATAACTTTGGCAATCTTGTCACGTGTGGTTAATGTGAATCTGTATTACATACAGCTAACACACTGAAATGTGTTTAACTCCCGGGAGGCTAATGCGGAGATTGATCCCGGTGAGGAAATCCTTGAGATTTGTCATTTGATTCGCCCCAGAACTATTGTTAGCATTCTGGGCGCGTCCATGGTTCCAAGCATGGATTTCAGAATTTGTTCTGTCTGACTGATTGTCATTTTGAGTCTGCACGAGAGATGGCATCTGACGTAGAAGACTTGACTATCATTACAGGACTTGTGTAGATGAAGGCAGAAGATGTAACGGCTGGAATGTGAGACATAAGCCCTTCCAAATTGGACAGGAGTGAATGTGAAAATGAGGTAGAGGTGAAATGTTTTATTGAAATAAATATGTTTGATGTTGTTATAATATACATGCTTAGTGTACACCTAGAGCAGATACTACAGATATGCGCTTGTTTCTTCATTCTCCAGTTCCCACATTGGGCAGGGACCAATAGGCATCCATTCTTTGCCGACAGTCTGAGTGTAACGACCTGCCTGAAAGCAGTGAGGATGACAAACTGGAAAAGAATAGGCAGGGCCTCAAGCCGAGAACTGTCCGACGGTGAATTCTCCTACTAGGAGTTGAGTATATTACTTCCTTTAATAACACCACCTTAACTCTACTAGCCTAAACAAGTTCATTTTATTTTGGTTAGATTTATTCAAATAAATCATGGTGGATGTTGTTACAAAATAGTTGAGTAAATTGTGTACTTAGGTTCAAGTGTCTTTGTGCATATTAGTTTACTTCAGCTAACAAATATTTAAATCACTTGATGGGGGCTTTTAAGTAATGCCAGGAGAGGAGATAAGTCCGAGGGGTTAACTGTGTATCTAGATAATATCACAGTGGGTTTATCCTGATATC
>CAJHNH020003323.1:310000-320000 GCA_905116865.2 Candidula unifasciata | reverse complement strand
ACTCCGGCCACATCCAAGTCGATAATATGAAAATTAAACGAACGGAAACATACAGGTACTTGGGTGCAAACTTCAACTGCTCCAACATGCTGAGAGAAGATATACAATCTAGAATACAATCTAGAAATAAAGTATACTATGCCCTTTAACACCTTCTAAAGTCAAAGTGTCTGTCTCGCAACACCAAGATCAAAATATATAAACACGTTGATAAAACCAGCAGTTTTATATGGCTCTAAAACGTGAAGTTGAAATAAAAGAGATGAGACCTTATTACAGGTTTTCGAAAACAGTCTTACGAGAAATCTTTGGACCCATCAAAGATGCAAGCAGCGGGAAATGGATAGTGAGAAGCAACAACGTAACACACAATCAGTTTAAATCACATTGATCACTGGCATCATGAGAGCTAACAGACTAAAATGGTTAGGGAATATTGAAAAAATGTCATATGACAGAGAAGTAGAAACTGTATACACCTGAGAGAGGAATGGACGTAGACCACGAGGCAGACACACACAAAAGTTCGAGAGATAATGTCCAGCCAGACCTGCAAACAACTGGTGTCACAAATTGTGAAGAGAAGGCCAGCCGGAGAGATGAATGGAGACGAATGATATCTGCAGCTGTAAACCTCAAGGGCTCAGAATGCTAAAGAAGAAGATGACTATTCTGTGCTACTTTATGTGAAGTAAAAGTTCAGTGTACATTTGACATTATGAATGTTTTTTTTAATACACTATACACTAATCGTAATCGTATTCGTATTCGGCAAAATAGTTGGTCCCGTTATTCGTATTCGGCCGAATATTGAAAACCACTATTCGGTACAGCCCTAATTTATATATATATATATATATATATATATATATATATATATATATATATAGTGTGTGTGTGTGTGTGTTAATGGACCCTATTAATGTTTCAGTAGACCCGTCACTGAGAAATCCCCCGAGACCCACTGTATGTGACTCGACGTAAGTTTCACATATTCCTCGAATAAACATGTAAAGTAGGCTAAGTGTTGTACACACGACCTAACCTCCAGACCATGTCTGTTTCAGCGAGTCCTACTGATAAGAATGTTGCGTTCCTAGCACTGGGCAGCACCGTGGCCCAGCTGCTTAATGGTGTGAGTGTAAGAAAAAAACTAAAGGTTCCTTTTCCACGCCTTTGGGCGTATTGAGAATATAGATCTGAACTATATTTTTGTATACCATTCGACACTTGGTGGGTGATGTGGTCACATCACGCCGGTCGTCTTAACTTCCCAGCACTGCACCTGGTACCCATTCAATGCTGGGTTGACCTGGGAGTCAAGGTCATTTTCGAAAAAAGTCCGGCCCAGACAGGACGCGAACCCACGACCTCCAGGCGGTCAGCTAGCTGCCAACACCACAGCGACTATGCTGTGAGTGAGGTTGTTGGGCTTTAAGTATTACGATCTGCAGACGTAGTTCTGTTAGGATGTTTCTAATGTTGCAGGACTCTCGACTCAGTTACCTGTTATAGTGCATCTTTTAGCAGTTAAATCGTCTTTGGCAAACAAGACCGAAATGAGTATTCTTTTAGACATCGTTATGCCAGGTAGCTTTTTTTTTGCGGCGGTTCGGGTGTGGTTACCCGTGCCCAGGCTAATGGTTGGACACTGGCTTGTTAACCAGCGCTAGAGGGCTATTATAGAAAGGTTTGGGTATTTTGCGAGATGCGCCCTTTGTCTACTTCGCCACTAGGGGCAGTCCCGCTTACACAACGCAACTTTAGTACTGAAATATGGAATAAAATCTGTCTGTATAGGAGACTACAGGGTGTCAAAGCAGGAGCTTATATCTCCCTCGACACCCGCAGCGGTAAAAGAGGACGTAGAGAATAAGAAGACAGGGTGTCTCGCACTGCAAACTGGACCTCACTAGCGCATGTCGTTGTTGAAGCGACAGTATTAATATGATTATTGAGCAACTGAATCTTTTAAGAGTTGGATCATCACCGATTATTACTCACTGCTTTTTGAAACCCTAATAGTGTATAATGGAACAGTTCTATACATGATAGCCTAGATACTTATTGGAACTGTACCTGATTTAAATTTAAAGATTTGTCGAAAACAGAAAGATGACGAGAAATTGAAAAAGTTGTTGACAACCTTCTGTTATTGCAAGGAAGGGTGTCAGCACACGAACTCATCATACATTGCTGATAAAGATGGCAGGTTGTGAAGTGGATTGCTGGCCTAAAATAGTCAGCAAGGCACTTGATGAGGATGAAGATGACAATCGTTAAACATCAGTCTCACAATGACTTACCGTAGACCCCGTGAATGCCAAGAAAACACAGACACGTCAGAACAAGCATAGACTTCATGACTGCCAGTTTACTCATTACAACAATCGGTTTGCAAGATCTTTAGCTCAGTAAATAGTGTTTAAATAAAGAAGGGACAAACAATATATTTCACAATTTATTGGCTGGTATATTTCTATGTATCCGATCAGGTGCACTGCACACTAATTTAAATTACCATTTAACTATAATATATTATATTCAGTATTCTCATAGTGTTAAATATATGTATTTATGCACATTACATATAATATATAATTCATCTACTACCGACTGCCTGCGTTACTTTTCTTTATAATTGCTTGGGCGTTAACATTTGAATATATTACAACATTTTTATTGATATAATCCGAATAAATTTCACCAGTTAGAACATTGTAACTATATACTTAGCCATATGCTGTAGAAAGTACATTATAGAAGGGCAAACACAAGATAAGATGTCTATACTCAGCAGAGGTCCCTTTCTCAGAGTATTTCGTCCTTTCTGTTTTATTTACCCTCTGTATGGGATGAAGTGATCGCAAGTCCCAGATGTTTTCCCATGTTGGTGATTAATTTATAAATAATGGGCTATCCATGCATACGGCCTTCCGTTTGTTTGTCTATCCATCTATCCATCCATACAACAATCACGTCTGTCTGTCTGTCTGTGGGGGTGTCGTGTCTGTGTGTGTGTGTGTGTGGGTGTTGTGTCTGTGAGTCTGTGCTTACTCGCGTGTATGTGGCGTGTCTATGAGTGTGTGGGCCTGTGAGTTCGTGTGTCTGTATGCTGTGTCTATGAGTATTGTGTCTGTGAGTGTGAGTGGTGTTTCTATGTGTATAGGATGTGTCTACCTGTGCTTTCTTTGTGAATGATATGCTTGTGTTGAGTCTGTGTGTATGTTGTGTCTGTGAGTCTTGTGTCTATGAGTGTTGTGTTGTGTGTAAGAGTGTTGTTTCTACGTGTATATGTTTTGTCTACCTGTGCTTTCTTTGTGAACGATAAGCTTGTGTTGAGTCTGTGTGTATGTTGTGTCTACCTGTGCTTTCTTTGTGAACGATAAGCTTGTGTTGAGTCTGTGTGTATGTGTTGTGTTTGTGTCTACTGGTTCTATCTATGTGTATGTATTGTGTACGTATGTCAGTGTATGTTATATCGCTGAATGATGTCTATGTGCATGACGTGTCTGTGTGTACATGTGATCATATGTGTTTTTGTCTGTGTCTGTCAGTCTGTCTATCTACACTGTTTGAAAAAAAAAAAAAGTTACTGAAAGGAACAAACATGCTCATAATTTTGAAATTCTTCATCTTTGTAATGCAGGAAAAAAAAAATACGTTAGGGTTGCATCAATCAATTGACTTTTTTTTTTCCATCTGCGTCGCGATAGTTTTTAATACTAGGCCTTTCTCTATAGTTTGGTGTGTGGCCTCCTCTTGCGTGGATCGGTGACTGGCATCTCCTGGGCAAGGATGCGATCACATGTCTGATGTGGGCCTGTGGGACGGCTGCCCCCTCTTCCTGAAGTGCCTGGAACAGATCACGACCATTGGCTTGAGCAACGTTTCGGCGACAAGCACGTCTTTGCAGCTCATCCCACATGTGCTCAACCGGACGCATGTCTGCAGACAGGGATGGTCAGGGAAGGGTTTGAATGTTATTGGCAGCCAAGAAATGAGTGGTCAGCTGTGCAGAATGGGGTCATGTTGAAAAGGATAGATGTTGGCATCCCAAAATGTAAGGACATGTGGTCGAAGAATTGCATGGACGTATCTTTGCGCATTCAAGCTTTCTTCAATGAGCACCATTTGACTCCTTCCATTGTTACTGATAATTCTCCATACCATTTCATTTCCACCACCATGCCTTAGAGCTTCATCAACACAATTTTAGGCGAAATCTTTATTTTGTCTACGGTAGACCCTATGCCGTCTATCATGACGCTGCAACAAAAACGAAGATTTGTCACCAAACCAGTCACGTCTTCACTGATTGTCACTTGCCAAGGAACGATGTTTGTTGGCCCAAAGAAGTCGGTTTTGGCGGTGGCGACGCGTAAGGACAAGTCCTGGGTGTGATCGTCGAGCCCAAAGTCCAACATCATGCAATCTGTCCTGAACAGTTTGATCAGACACATGACGTCCTGGAGGCAATGCCAAAGCAGTTGAGGAAGATGTTGTAAGCCTGTCCCTCATGTGACAAGGCCAAATTAAGCGATTTTTCGCTACTGTTGTCACTCTTGGTCGTCCACTGCGATGTTGGTCTTCAACTTAACCACTGGCTTGGAACTAGTGTCAAAGTCAAATGATTGTACTCTGATGCCCATTTAGATTAAGGATCGCATTACGACGCCTAAGAATCGCAGTACGTCGCCTAAGGATCGTAGTACGACGCCTGAGGATCGCAGTAGGACGCCTAAGGATCGCAGTACGTCGCCTAAGGATCGCATCGACTTGAGGATCTACGCTCTGTGGATTTAAATCGGGTAATGTTTTTTGTTGACGGATGGGAGTTGTGTTGTGTGCTCGTTTCGTCTCATAACATATCCGAGGTGTTAGAGTGAATGATTATCATCCATGTTCTCTGTTATTTGTAACTTTAATATATCAGCTCATTCTGTTTGGGATGACATATTAGTTCTTTTCTTCAGCTTTTCTTGTCCTATTGGCGGCTCTGATATAGAGGATATGCAAATATTCGTGGCCTTTCTGACAATTAGTCGCTAAAATTGTATGCGTTAAGTGTGTTTCCGTCGTCACGTCATTGGTGTGCTCTTCTGTTTACTTTTCATGATTTCTTTTTTATAACAGGCTTGTGGTGTCAACTTTATTTTTACTATTCGATTCTCTCAACGTTGTCGTTTTGTACATTCGTTGCAGTGAACGAAGTGTAGCGTCTTGTTTGTCAACCATTGTTTGTTTCTTTTTTTTCCATTTATTATTATTTTATATTTTCTGTATTGCATAATACATCAAGTTATAATGGCTTCCTTTGCGGATTTTGTTGAGCTAGGCCGATCTATGAGTTTAGAGGGGCCAGAGTTGGTCAAATTTTCCGAAGCCAGATTTAAAGAAATCACAGATAGAGAAGAAAGAGCGTTAGAAAGACAGCAGAAGAAAATTGACTCTGAGTTGAAAATACAACTACTTAATGCAGAAAAAGGAAAAGCAGAGGCAGAAAGACTAAAACTAAAAGAAGAGTCAGAAATGCTAATTTGTGTAGAAAGAGAAAAGGCTGAACTACAAATAAGGTTAGAAAAAGGAAAAGTTAGAGGCAGAACGGGTACTTAAGGAACAGGAAATAGCATTTAAAAGAGAGCAGATGTTGCAGCAGATGCAGGAAAATGATAAGCAGCAGCAATTTAAAGATCGAGAATTAGAATTGTCTCACAAGCAGCAACAACTTAGATTCGACACTGAGATAGAAATTGCTAGAGTAGAGAGAGTTAAAATGATTGCTATTATGGAGGCCGAGAGCAAGAAAAGTGTGGAGATGGATCAGTTCTCCAACCGAGACAGGAATAATGGGTCATACAGGCCGAAGTTGCCCTTTTTAACAACAAATGATTGTTTACACTCTTTTTTGGACAGATTCCAAGAAACGATGTCGTCAGCCCAGATTCCTGAGACACAGTGGGTAGCTCGTCTAAGAGATCTGCTAACCGGAACAGTGTTAAACACGTTCACTAATTTACCGTTGGAAGACCGTGCATCATTCCAGACAGTGCGTCAGAAATTATTGGCTTCCCAAAATTTGACAGAGGAAAACTATCGTCAGAAATTCAAAAACATAATGCCTTCCTCTGAAAAAAGTTTTGGTGATTTTGTTGCCAATGTTAAGACCTTGTTTTCTAGGCGCAGGTCGGTAATTCTTATAATCGTCTAGCAGACCTGATGATTAGGGATAAGATTCTGTCCTGTAGCACAGGATTGTTTGCTTTCTTCCAAGAAAGAAAACCGCCTTCTATTGAGGAAATGGTAAAACTGGGTGAGCAATATATGAGTGCTCATCCTGGCAAGTCATTGCAAAAGGAAAGTTATACAGAACCTATTCCTGCCGCATCTATCATGCGCGTGAACCGCTCACATTATTCACAAAATAATGTTGCTCAAAAATCTAGTAATTTTGGCAGAGCAGGTCACTTTAGAAGCCACAGCTATGATCGTTCCAGACGACCAGATAGAGCCTTTCAGAAGACAGAACAGTCACATAGGTACTTAAGCCGGCCTAGAGGTTGTCAGTACTGTTCTTCCTGGCGTCACAGAACAGACCAGTGTCAAAACAAAAGTTATAGACGGAATGATTATGAATCTCCGACACAAGACAGGAGGTATTACGATAGCAACCTCAAATGCTTTGTGTGTGGGGGGGGAATCACCTGAAAAGATTCTGTCCTAGAGTTACACCAAAACAGGGCAATGCACTTCAGGTACAGGACATAACACATGCCAGCCACAGTGATACAGTACAGGTCAGAGTTCGACCTGACATCGTGTATCCTGCTTTGTCCGCCATGCCTACAGAATGTGAATTACCTCTCCATTTTGGGTACATTGGCAAGGTTAGATCTACAGTTTTGAGGGACACAGGCGCGAATGTTATCGGCGTGGCAAAATACTTAGTTCCTTCATCTGCATATACAGGAAGGTATGCCAAATGCCGCACATTCGGTGGAAATCTTGAAAAATATCCACTTGCGATTGTGAAAATTAGATGTCCCCATTTTACCGGAGTTGCAGAGGTATGTGTTGTAAACCGAGGTTCACCAGATATCATTCTTGGTACAGTTCCAGGGGTGCGAGCTTGTACAACAGAAGATATTAAGAAGTGGAACGATGACAATGACATAGTGGCCAATGCTGTTACAGGAGCACAGCAGAAACACATAGACAGAGATAGGCACCTATTTAAGTCCAGATAGCATTTCATGAGCTAACATTTTTGGGTCTATGTAACTTCTAAGCTAAATTTATTCCCCATTATATTTCTATACCATCTGTGTTGTCTGAGTTGACAAGAAAGACTATGCCTCGAGAGGTGTTTTGGGATGAATCCTGCGCGCAAGCACTCAGCCAGATACAAAGAACATTTAACAATAAACCATTTCTAAGATTGCCTAATCTATCACTTGATTTTTATGTTTCCTCAGATGCTTCAAATGTCGCACTGGGAGCAGTAATTTCCCAAATGTATGATGGGACTTTAGATCCTTGCCTCTATGCAAGTCGCAAGCTGTCTGACACTGAAACACGCTATAGTGTCGGAGAGAGAGAAGCACTGGGAATTTACTGGTATTCTCCAGGTATCTGTTAGGGCGAAAAAGATCTCGTGGAAGACCAAGGGAAACCCTACGTAGAACTATCATCAGGGAAGGCTCGCTCATGGGCCACTCAAACATCCAAGACCTACAACAGATTGCAACGAACCGCCGTGCATGGAGAGTCGCGACCTCTGCCCTATGTGCCGCACTCGACACAAGAGGAAAGACTAACTAACTAACTAACTAACTAATCATCTACCGGAGTGGTAAGGAGAACGTACTTGCTGACTATTTGTCCAGATTTCCTTGTACGTCATGAGACAATCAGTTCCTTTTCACACTGGAATTTTTATACCTCACTACACTGCAATGGATGCTTATATATTGGTATCAACATACATTATCCAGATATGTATATTTCAAAGACATACCTATGAGAAGTGTTTAGTTAGTTAATTTCTCAAGTGTTTTGGACAGATGATTCCATTTATTGGGATTGACAGTAATTATGAAATGTAGATTTAGCTTATGGGTTATTAGTCAACCAGTTATGCTATTATATTGTATTTCTTGTTGTTTATTTCATGTCTTATTATAACAAAAGTTATCATCATTTTATTTACATGCAATCTTATTATAACAAAAGTTATCATCATTTTATTTACATGCATTCTTATTATAACAAAAGTTATCATCATTTTATTTACATGCATTCTTTTTATAACAAAAGTTATCATCATTTTATTTACATGCATTCTTATTATAACAAAAGTTATCATCATTTTATTTACATGCATTTTTATTATAACAAAAGTTATCATCATTTTATTTACATGCATTCTTATTATAACAAAACTTATCATCATTTTATTTACATGCATTCTTTTTATAACAAAAGTTATCATCATTTTATTTACATGCATTCTTATTATAACAAAAGTTATCATCATTTTATTTACATGCATACTTATTATAACAAAAGTTATCATCATTTTATTTACATGCATTCTTATTATAACAAAAGTTATCATCATTTCGTTCACATGCATTCTCACTTAACTGCATGTTGATTTCACTAGGTATATTCGAATATAAGTTGTCTAGATGACTACAACAGAGTTAAAATTATGCAACTGAAAACATAGATTTTTAGTTTGTGAGAGGGGGGGGGGAAAGCTGTTGTAATCTTATTGTCCAAGAGTTAAAGTTTCTTCTAGTGGTCACAGGACAGGTGAAAAGTTCACACAGCGGCCACGGGTCGGGTCGTTACCTAGGATACTAGCTAATTGAATTCTGGGCGATTAACACAAAGGCTCCTGCAGAACACAAAGGATTCGGCAGTCAAGGTATTTCCCTTGTTCGAGTCAGACGTTCCCTCTTTGTGAGGTTTTGATTAACCGTACTTACGGGAGACAGTTTAATGTCTATTTATTTCTTATAATGGCAGGAGTCCATTGAGAAAAGAGTGTAATTCTTTTATATTCTCAGAGTAGATAATAGAGAGTTATTATCGTACGTTTTATTGAATAATCATCATCATCTTGTGACGTGTAACTTTAATGCCATTAAAGTTTATGTGGCCTGTCACAAGCGTTATTGTTGGCTTGTAAAGATAGCAACTGTATTACATGATGCTGTGTCGGTGCCAAGTGTGCCAGTTATAGAATGCAGGACTTCACTGTAGCACATCCATCAAGGAGATATCCAGCGGAATGTTGAATAGGCACCCTAGGCCTAAATACTTGGTTCTTGAAGATACAGTGTACTACAACGAAGTGTACAACAAAGTGTACAACACAAGTGTACAACACATATGCTCGACGCAGTCACTTAGTAATAATATTGTTTACCTGCTTACGTGTGTGTTTATGTGTATGCGTGTGTGTCCATTAAAATATATAGATATAATACACAAGGCGATCTGTGACAGCTTGCATGTCTCTCCAGCCAGGTAAACAGATAATAGGCTGCTGACAACACTGTTTCAAAGAAATATAACTAGTCCCTTGATAGGTGTGTATGTGGGATGTGACCCTTGCTGTTTTAGCTTGTTTCTGAGCATTGCTGTTGGCCTTGGCTACAGGTTGATGTATTCATTTAGAAGGCAAGTGTCGCGTGCGGATAAGCACTAGAACGCACCAGTACTGGGCGAGCAAATAGGACGACAAAACAATACATAATGTTGTTAAGGGATTGTATTCTAGGAGATGAAAGTCGAAGTTTGACCAAGGCGGACGTGTGGTCCGGCCTTGGTGTTGATCCTTGAGGATGCTTTACCTCAGGATGCCACAGAAGGAATTATAATCAAAGTTGGATCCCTGAGGATGTTTAACCCCGGGATGCCACGGAAAGCATTCGATGTTTACAGTGTGAAGGAGACAGACGTGTGGATCCTTGAGGACGTTCTACACCGG
>CAJHNH020003323.1:235000-305000 GCA_905116865.2 Candidula unifasciata | reverse complement strand
CTCCATTGTGCAAATAACGTAATACCTAGCAACAACAACAACAAAAACACAGCTAGATGTAGAAATACAACCTACTTTTGACCCGTGAGCTGACCCTCGTATGGTTCTATGGGTGATGCCTGGGCTGAATACAACGGCATGGTTACTGTATACGATGTGCACATATGCATTGTTGTAAATCGTGGATGTTTCTGGAAAAAAATATCTCATTCTGGTAACGCTTCGATACATTACCTGATAATATATAAAGTGAGTCCTTGTTTGGGAGCCACGCTAGTGCAGTGGCTAAACTCTCCCCTGCGGGCCAAAAAAGTCTTCAGTTTATAACCGAATCATTTACCTCAGCTCCCATGAGTGTGCAGCCTAAACCTGATACAAGGAGATGCCATGTGAAGAACAGTGGTACAAGGAGATGTAATGTAAAGAACTGTGGTACAAGGAGATGTCATGTGAAGAACAGTTGTGCAAGGAAATGTCATGTGAAGAACAGTGGTACAAGGAGATGCCATGTAAAGAACTGTGGTACAAGGAGATGTTATGTAAAGAACTGTGGTACAAGGAGATGTCATGTGAAGAACAGTGGTACAAGGTGATATCATGTGAAGAACTGTGGTACAAGGAGATGTCATGTGAATAACTGTGGTACAAGGAGATGGCATGTGAATAACTGTGGTACAAGGAGATGCCATGTGAATAACTGTGGTACAAGGAGATGTCATGTGAATAACTGTGGTACAAGGAGATATCATGTGAAGAACAGTGGTATAAGGTGATGTCATGTGAAGAACAGTGGTACAAGGTGATGTCATGTAAAGAACAGTGATACAAGGTGATGTCATGTGAAGAACAGTAATACAAGGAGATGGCATGTGAACAACTGTGGTACAAGGAGATGTCATGTCAAGAACAGTGCTACAAGGAGATGTCATGTGAAGAACAGTGGTACAAGGAGATGTCCTGTGAAGAACAGTGGTGCAAGGAGATGTCATGTGAAGAAAAGTGGTGCAAGGTGATCTCGTGTGAAGAACAGTGGTACAAGGAGATGTCATGTGAAGAACAGTGGTACAAGGGTTTGTCATGTGAACAACTGTGGTACAAAGAGACGTCATGTGAAGCACAGTGGTACAAGGAGATGTCATGTGAAGAACAGTGATACAAGGAGATGTCATGTGAAGAATAGTGGTACAAGGAGATGTCATGTGAAGAACAGTGGTACAAGGAGATGTCATGTAAAGAACAGTTGTGCAAGGAAATGGCATGTGAAGAACAGTGGTACAAGGAGATGGCATGTGAAGAACAGTAGTACAAGGAGATATCATGTGAAGAACAGTGGTACAAGGAGATGGCATGTGAAGAACAGTGGTACAAGGAGATGTCATGTGAAGAACAGTGGTACAAGGTGAAATCATGTTTGCTTGTTATGGAAGTGGGATTAGGTAACTGTGTACCCAATCCTGGGGTACTGAAGCTGTTCTGACACTCTGGTTGAGGTAACTAGCCATCTCCCTCAAGTCTTTATCTCTCATGCTCTTCGTGTGGGCATACCTGACTCCGTCTGGTCCCGGCGCAGTGTCTTTTGATTTTTACAATAGATATTCTATAACCGCTCTAATAATATCCAGAAAATAAGTATTATTTATAGCATTAGACAGATTATCTCAAACTAAATCTCTAAGTTCCTTATCGTTATGATCAACTTCAGCTATAAATATCTCCAAAAATGCTTTCCCTTTCTCTTTGTCTGTTGTCCTTGGCATTGTATTATCAGTGTATATAATGCCTTTGTGACAAGGCGATCCTTTCTTTGCATCTGTCTGTGAAGTCTCCAAAACATATCAAGTGATTTATCCCCTCCAATTTCGTCTACAAAATTTTCCCGTTTAGCCTTTTTTTTTTTTTAAATCTGCTGCACGCCGCTTGAACTCTTCTATTTTTTTTTCCAACTCTCTCCAGCTTCTCTGCATCCTTTGTACCTGTGATGACTTTTGCACTTTCTGTAATTGTGTAACTGTCGCTAGCTTTGCTCTGCATGCCTCTTCCACTTCTTGGGTCCACAATGGAGGCTGCACACAAGCAAAGGTGGTAGTTCTGCTGCAAACATTCTGTGGATGACGACCAAGAAGGGTACTGGCCTTCTCACACCTTACAGTCGTGCGCGTTCTCACAGCCCTGGTTTTCCTAGCTTTAGAAATCAAGACTGAGCATGGCATTTGGTCATCCCCATGATTGCCTAGGATACTCCATTCTGTGTCCAGCACTGCTGACTAGGTAACAAGCGCCAAATCAATGCCCGTATCTGCATCACCGGGTCTCGTTGATATTCTAGCTGGCCTACCGTCGTTTATACAGACTATGTCTGCATCTACCATAGTCACTGCTAAAGCCATTTCCTTACCTATTTTCCCCCGCGGCTCAGGCGATCGAAACCCACTGCTGGCTGCGCGGATTATTATCATAGTTTGGGGCGTCGCAGGTCGACCCAGCCTAAAATGGGTACCAGGATAAGCTGTCCTGGGAAGTAAAGACAGCCGGCGTAATGCTGACCACATTACCTACCGAGTGCTGATGGTCTGTAAATATGGGAGCTCTTCCCATATTCCCGATACGCCTAAAGGCGGGGAAAGGGATCTTTACTTTTTTTTTTTTACTTACTGTTCCATGATCTGTCCAGCACATCAGAATGCATAGAAATGAGAAGCCTATTGGCAGGGTGTGTGTTTTCTTCTCGAACTCTTTGAGCCAGTCAAGATTGCGTCTTATGTTTAAGGGATTGCCCTTCAAATATCAGCCTGCTTATAATAATATGTCGGCGTCAATGGCTTAGGCGTTGGGAGTCCGACTCGTATTTTCAACGTAACGCGATCGAAACCCACTGCTGCTTGCGTGGATTTTTATCATGGTATGGGGCGTCGCAGGTCGACCCAGCCGAAAAAAGGTACCAGGATGACTGTCCTGGGAAAGTAAAGACGACCGACGTAATGCTGACCACATTACCCACATAGCGCTAATTGGTTTGTAAATTGATATAACATAGTCGTCTAGCGGAATCACAGCCAAGTATTTTACCAGCTGAGCAATAAGTCAATCTTCTGAGTTTCGTAATGTCTGCTTAATGTTTATAACATTATGATTGTGGCAGATGTGAGAGGCTGGCTCACTCCCGGCCACCCCCCCCCCCCCTTCCTTTACGATCATGCCACATTCCATAGAATGGTAGACGTGCACTCCTAGCGAAGACTTCCATAAACCAAGAGTCAGTAGCAGTAATCATGTCACGCTGAGGTCGACGAGAAAGCACAACAGGAGAAACGCGAAAGTTCGTGACCCGCTTTGGGCCCCTCTTGGATCTATTGACTAGTTTTCCGATCCGGGCTGCTGGTTAAAGATTTACAATACCATCCTGAAGTTTAAATATTACGATCTTAGTGACAGACCAACAGCCCTGATCGCAGATACCTTGTTCAACCTCCAAAGAAGTTATAACTTAGGCACCTGTAACAGTTAAACCAGCCAGGTGTAACCTGCAGTCCTGTGTGGTTAAGAACGTTTGACCTCGTGAGTGTTTTAGGAAAATAAAGAGGCAAATAACGCAAATATCCCCAAATAGAGTAGGTCACTTTTCATTCACAAGTTTGTTGGACTGGTCGACATTCCTGAAGGTTTCGGGTACATCCCGCTCTGTTGTTCGCTTTCTGTATTGTCATGCATTTACATTTTCATTCCGAGAAAGAGAATGCCTGTGATATAGGCTGTAGTACTCTCGGGGGGGGGGGAAAAGGGTGGTTTAGGGCCAGTTGCTCCATGTTTTTGGAGCGTTAAACGCACTGGAATGCTGAAATATACAACACGCGTTATCAACGGTATCGCGGAACACCCCTCTGATCTTGAGCGAAGGTTACGAGGCACAGGAACAACCAATCAGAAGTACCTAGTGAGGTACTTGCCAGAAGTCAAGGAAATCGAGGTCATCTATTTTCAAACCATACACATGCATACCATCATGCTATAGGATATGTAAAAACTGACCCCGTTCACTGTGACAGAACAATCTGCTAAGTTCCCATACGCGAAACCTTTTTGTCGATCAACCATGTACGATGCAGCGCATTCAGAGTGTCTTCGAAAATCTCCACACGGTATCTTCGACAGGCTCTCAACTTTGAACTCTCTTGGCCTTGAGTAACAGAATATATGCAAAATAAATAAGAGGTTTGCCACCTTCGTTTAAATTAATATATTGTGTGAGTTACCATTTCTTAAAAATTAATAAACCAAAACAAGTCGTACTAAAAGTTCTGAGTGGGTTATCTTCGTGGCACTCCGGAAATGTTCATAGAAACATATACATTAACGTCTATTCATTAATTATGCTAGTCCTTTGAACGTTGACAAGAACACTCGTACGTTAAAAAGTCATTGTATGTTTGTTACAATGCTTATTCCCACTTACTGCATTCTTAGCAGCGATGTGTGCAAGCTGCTTCCCAAAGCCTCCATCGTCCAATCTCTTTATGTTCATTAACAGTGTCAGTGGGATCCATTAGACTTCCATCTGTAATAACGTCAGAGCCAGCCGATCGGTGCCTTATTTCATTGCCGACAACACCTGCATAATTTCGGGTGAAGATAAACGTGACTTCGCACATACTGCAGTTTTGAAAAATGAAAAATCTGACAGGACGCACCCCTTGTTTATATCCTCAAGCTTTATTATTTCGCTACTGCAGTTGATGTTTTTCTTCTTTTCTTTTTCTTCTTCTTCTTCTTCCTCTTCTTCTTCTTCTTCTTCTTCTTCTTCTTCTTCTTCTTCTTCTTCTTCTTCTTCTTCTTCTTCTTCTTCTTCTTCTTTTTTTCTTTTTCTTCTTCTTCTTCTTCTTCTTCTTCTTCTTCTTCTTTTTCTTCTTCTTCTTCTTCTTCTTCTTCTTCTTCTTCTTCTTCTTCTTCTTCTTCTTCTTCTTCTTCTTCTTCTTCTTCTTCTTCTTCTTCTTTTTGTCTGGATTTGTTCAACAGGGTACCCCGGTTTGTTGGGAAATGAACATGAGGACAGACTGGCTGGCTCTGCACAGCTTGGTGGAATACTGATACATGATAGGGCAGATGTAGTTAAGTGCCTTGTGGGAGAGCGTGTACAGTTCGGAGGAGCAGATGGATCCCCACAATCTGATGAGATTGATGCAGGGGGGAGTGACGAGGGGTTCTGGCAGATGCTCGAGGCTCAGAGGAAAGGAATGACAGACGTTAAATCAATATGCTACTGGCACCATTAGTATCGGAACTCTTCGCTGGCTGCTGAAGATGAAGACGGAGCGCTTATGGGAATGCCCTGCGTGATGTGATGTCGGTTCTTGAATCAAATCAAATCAAATCGAATCGAATCAAATCAAATCAAATGACTGCCGCCATCCTTATTTGCAACACTTTTGTTAAGCTGACGAATCAGTCAACACTAGCTCCCGAATAAATTATAAAATTGTCACAGGCTACTTTGTAATTTACGTAGCCTTTAGATGGCGCTGAAAACCATCCCCATACATTCTTTATTTTTTCCCTCTACTAGGCAGTTTTATGTTAAGAAGTTTGCCATTGCTCAGCGTTCTATACTATCATCGAAATCAACACAAAGCAGTCTGTTGTGAAATCGTTAGCAACTAGATTCGAAACAGATATTGCGGAGACAGCACGCTTTCGCAACCTCTTGCATACCTTGGCCGACCTGCTATTTCTTTGTCTTCTTCTACCTATTCTTACCCAGTTGATCGCATGACCAGAAGCCATCTCAAGCCAAGTAACCCGATCAGCTGCTGTTGCACGCAGTCAAAACCTCAAATACTGTTTGCCTTCACTCTTTTGGTCTATCTGTATGTCTATGGAAATTAGGTTCCATCGCAAAGACCTTGTTCCAGAGTTGCAGGTCCTTTATGGTTCCCCATAGCTTGCTCTGTACACTTTGCTCTAGAGGGTTGTTTTCTTTTCGAAGTTGGAGATGTGGGCAGGTCTGAAGAATGCGCTCAAATGTGTGTGGCCCTGTCTGATACTTAGACTGTGGAGACTGTACAGTCTTTATTTTATACATGTGATAGTTGAGCCTGCAGATATTCTTCCAATAGCAGTTTCTTTTCATCACCTCTTTGTTTCAGCGGAATTTGCTTAGTTCCGTCTACCATAGTTCCACACTAGTAATTCTACCATAAAATAAGTAAAAGATCCTTTTCCGCGCTATTAGGCATATAGGGCATATAAGGCTAGACCTATATTTTATAGACTAATGAGCACACTATGGGTGATCTGGTCAGCATCACGCCGGTCGCCTTTACTTCCCGGGACTTCACCAGGTACCCACTCAAGCCTGGGTCGACCTGGGAACTGTCTTTTTTGAAAAAAAATCTTGCCCCCTTCCAGCGAGCGAACCCACGACCTTTCCATCCGCAAGCGAGCTTCTAGCCACTCCGCCACAGCGAGTCCCCTACCATACCATGTCATTCCTAATGTTCTGCACAGGTACAGTTTCCGTATGTATATAATTTAATATTGTTTACTCACTTGTATTTGCTGTTGTCAGTAAAGTTACAACAATTCACAGACAAGATACTCACTTGTATTTGCTGTAGTCAGTAAAGTTACAACAATTCACAGACAGGATACTCACTTGAATTTGCTGTAGTCAGTAAAGTTACAACAATTCACAGACAAGATACTCACTTGTATTTGCTGTAGTCAGTAAAGTTACAACAATTCACAGACAAGATACTCACTTGTATTTGCTGTAGTCAGTAAAGTTATAACAATTCACAGACAGGATACTCACTTGAATTTGCTGTAGTCAGTAAAGATACAACAATTCACAGTCAAGATACTCACTTGTATTTGTTGTAGTCAGTAAAGTTACAACAATTCACAGTCAAGATACTCAATTGTATTTGTTGTAGTCAGTAAAGTTACAACAATTCACAGTCAAGATACTCACTTGTATTTGCTGTAGTCAGTAAAGTTATAAACAGTTAAAGTTTCTGTATCCTCAATGCCGTCAGTAACCACGACAACACCAAAGAGTCGAATGACACTATTTGCGGCTTCCTCGACAAAATACGTTGGGTTCTGTGTCATAAAGAACACAAAATTACAAGAAATGCAAACTCTTTAAACGTTTTAATGAAGTTGCTGCGTTTATTAAACACATCCCCCAGTTACATCGCCAGCTTTAAATAAGTATTAGATGTAGGTTCTTGAGAAGAGCTTATAGAAGTGGACTAAAACTCTCCTGAGGCTAGGAGGGACGCTGAAATAATCGAATGGACGATAGTGGGCTTTGTGAAATTGGGACGTTGAATTTACTTTAAAAGAGGAGGCATGGAAGTATAGAAAAGAAAAAGAAAGGAACAAAATTTTGAGATCACTCCGCCCCTTCAAACTAAAGAGAGTGAAGGGCCATTTTCCACGCCTTTAGGCGTATGGGGCATAAAGCTAGATTTATATTGTATAGACCAATCAGCACTCGGTGAGTGATGTGGTCAGCATCACACTGGCCGCCTTTACTTCCCATGACTTGTGCCTGATAACCACTCATGGCTGGGTCGACCTGGCAGCCAAGGTCATTGGAAAAAAAAGTCCGGCTCCTTCAGGTCGAACTCACGACCTTCCGTTTAGCATGGCGAGACTAGCCGTTACACCACGGCCCTCTTTCCCTATTTTTCCCCAAATGTGCTGCTCACTGAGTACTTCTCATGATGTTGTCTGCCATGGTGGCGTCAAATTTTCTCTATGCTGAGCTTTTAGATTCTTTGGTGTGCTTTGTAGGACAGGAATGTCATCGTTTTTTTTAGGCTGAGACAAATAATCCACATCTGTAAAACGGTTCTGCAAGCAAAAATGTGTTCTAGAACAAGAACAAAAGACCAGAAGTAGCGAACAGATAGAATTTGATAACGGAGTTTACCGCTGGTGAACGCCAAGAAAGAAGAGAACGAGGGCAAATCTGCTCGTAAACAGCACTGTTCCCGATACGTAAATACTTTGGCCATATCAAACATCAGGAGGATTAGAAAGAACTTTAGGACGGGGTGGGGGGGGGGGGGAGGAGTTGCAGAGTCTGGCTAAGACGAAGATGGGCACAAGAGACAACAGACACCTAGGGCAAGAAAATGCTTGAGACAGGAGAGATGACGAGTGACTTTACCCGTGCTGAAAAGTATCAGCAAGATTATGATAACCTATATGTTTTAATCCTCTATTCGAATATTTTTAAAGATTTAAAGAAGTTATGATGTGTGACATGTAGAGAGATTAAAAGTTAAAAAAAAAAAAAAGCTTGTACTGGCAGATTATCAGAGTTGGGCCGGACAGCAGAAGGTAAATGCATTGTTGGTATTTTCCTACCGTGGTTTTCTAGTGATTATATAGGAGTAAACATGAGATGAGAGAGAAATACGAGAGAAATTGAATACTCGTAGAAACACTAGACATGCGAATAGTGCTCAAGCTGGAGGCGGTCATGGCCCAAGCCAGCACGTGGAGTTCAGAGAGAAAGTGACAGGCTTTGGCCAAGACCTAATCAGATAGTATGTGTTTGGCAGCCTGCGTGGAAGGTCGCTTCCGAGAGAAGAGCGGATGTGACATTGTGTAATTGATGAAGACGTGAAGGAGATTTTATTCCATTAGATGACAGCCTGGTGACGACCTGATGACAGCCTGATGAGAGCCTAATGACAGCTTGACCAAAACTCTAAGCCGATAATATCCAACCAGGCAGTAAGTCTAAAGCCCTTGATCAGAGATGCTGGATCAATGATTGTGTGTATCGCGTGTGTAATGAAAGGAACTGAAAGGTAATGAGTGTGGATGGTGATAGACTACGATTCTGTAATTGATAATTATCATTATCTTTTGTTGGACCATGGTAGCCAGTAGTGGACATCGACTGGACCAGACTAGAAAGTTCAATAAACTATATAAACGGAGATTTTTTCTACTTGTTACCAACTCTGTGCATTCGGCGGGTCATCTGTGTCATAGATATGAAAGCTCCTAGCAACCAGCTAGCACAAAGAGGAGACAGTCATATGTGTCATAGATATAAAAGGGGGGGGGGGGGATTTAGCAACCAGCTAGCACATCAAAGAGACAATATCCCATTAAAAAAAGACATGTCCACTTGCCGGTTGGAAACATTTGATGTCGACAGGTACAATCCTGGACTCTATCAGATCATGGTCGTCTCCTGGTTTCTGGGTCTGGGCCTTGTTGTCGAAGTCGCCGCTGATGTAGCTCAAGAAATCCCACACATTTCGGGACACTCCTGTGAGAGATCAACCATAACCAGTTAGTTGAATGCTAACGCTTCTATTTATTTTATGCCAGGCCATTATCGGGTGTCTCTGTGGTGAAGTGGTCGAGCTGTTTGTCGTGCATTTTGAAGATCGTGGGTTCTTTTAACGCGTTGTCGTTCAAGTGTAATTTTTAAAGAGATCATGGAACAGTCGCTGGAGCTACGGAGCTCGTGTGTTGTGTGATGCTGTCGGAATGTTTGAGGGAAAAAAACAATTTTGGGTACACGAACTTAACCACAGTCATTTTATAAAGATAAATAGTGTTTAAAAAAATGTCAACGGTCATAAAAACAAGAAAAACAATGTACAGCGATCACAGAAGTGTCATAACATCCAAACATCGGTTTTAGAAGGATCATAACCGCTGATAGAAGATCCCCTGTACATATTCCAAGTTGAATCGCCATGACAAGACTAACCATTTCCGGCAGGAAGAACAAACTCAAAACAAAAATAAATGAAACCCTAGTGACAAAGGTTTGCTAAATTTCTATGTAGAGCTAAAATAATAACGTGAAGCGTGAAAAGTATGCATACAAGCTGAGACAAAGGTAACAGTAGTAAAATTAAATTTTATGAGGAATGCAAATAATACTGTAAACGAATATATAAAAACTGACTAAATAAGTTTTTGTCGAAGAGAATGGTAAATTATGAAGAGAAAAAAGCTGCAGAGACACAACAGAGCTAGTTCGGAGTAGACGGCGAGACAGACGGCTGACATACAATGTTCAGGTGGGCCTACAAACACTTGGAGTCCCTAAGTATAAAGAGAAGGAAAATCAGAAAAAATGTATGTCATGGTAAGTAACAGACCCTGTTTCATGCCTTCAGACGTTTAGTGGCAGATAGTGCTAGACCTAAAGTTTATAGACCGATCAATACTCCTTAGGTGATGTGGTCAATATCACGCCGGCCGTCTTTACTTCCTTCCTATTAGCTGATGTCATGTATGGGGGGGGGGGGGGGGAATGTCTAGCTCCGTCAGAACCCGAACCCACGACCTTCCGATCCCCAGGCGAACGTCTATCCACTACACCACCCCACCCCACCGCTCTCCCCCTCACACCCCCACCCTTTAGACATTATCATATTATTGGAGACAAGTGATATTAGCAACAATGAAACTAAAGTTATAGTCGTGCAAAGAAAATCTTTAACAAAACAAAAAAAAAATGTGAAATAATTAGATTTTGACATACACCCATACTGCAAAAAATGGCATTTTCACAAGGTTACCAGAGTGGTCCATTGAATAAACGTTACGTCCTTACCGGAAAGAGGGTCACTAAATCGACTTCAAACCCAGGAGGAAATTATTTTTTTTTAAGTGACCTAATCCTCACATTTTTTTTAAAAGCATAGGTATATTTTTTCGACTGATCCAGATAAAGTTTTCGTTTCGTTTACCCTCTAGGGTCGCATTATGTAGAATTAGGACGTTGATGAGAAGTAAATGATAACTGTGAAACTGCAACCATGACCAGATTGCAAGAACAGCATGTAAAAAGTGGTGTGACCAGACAAGAGCACCATCAAGGAAGCCAAAGAAGAATAGGAAACCAACACAGGACTGGTGTCATCAGTCACTACACGCTGTGCGATTTGTTGACGAGAATATCCAAGCACTTGTGGTAGGATTGGCTCGATGTGCTCTGATGATGATCTGTCAGTAACTAACTAGCTAGCTAACTTACTCACTAACTAACTAGCTAACTAGATAGCTAGCTTACTCACTAATTAGCTAACTGGTAAGCTAGCTAGCTTTCTTACTTACTATCTAGCTAACTAGCTCAATAATTACATAACTAACTACCTAGCTAAAGACCTAGCTAACTAAGTAGATAACAAACTAGCTAGCTAATTACCTAGCTAACTTAATAATTTGCTAACTAACTCATCAGCTAACCAACGAACTAACTAACGGACCTACTAACTCACTAACTAACTAAATGACTGACTAACTAGCTAGCTAACTAACTAACTAACTAAGTAGCTAACTAGCTAACAGTTAACTAATTAACCAGCTAATTAACTATCTAATTAACTGCATAATTAGCTAATAGTTTAACTGACCAGCTAACTAACCAGCTAACCAACTAACGAACTTATTAACTATCTAACTAACCGATAACTAACTAGTAAACTAACTAATCAGCTAACTAACTATCTAGCCAACTCACTAACTAACTATCTAACTAGCTAACTAGCTAACTATTCAACTAACTGACTACTGACAAACTAACTAGTAAATTACCTAATCAGCTAACTTACTAACTATCTAGCTAACTGACTAACAAACTAACTATCTAACTAACTGACTACTGACAAACTAACTAGTTAACTAACTAACCAGCTAACTATCTAACTGACTACTGACAAACTAGTTACCTAACTAACTAGCTAGCTAACTAACTAGCTAACTAATTGTCGAACTGACTGACGAACTAACTAACTAACAAATTAACTAACTAAATAACTAACCCGCTAATTAACTAGCTAACAGACTTACTTACTGACTCACTAACTTATTAATTAACTGACTGATTAACTAACTAATTAACTAATTATCTATGTAGCTAACTATCTATCTAACTGATTGGCTAACTAGTTAATTAACCAGCTAACTAACTATCTAACGGACTTGTTGACTAACTAACTAACTAGTTAACTAACTAACTGACTAACGAAATAACTGGTTAAATTTCTAAATAACTGACTGACCAACTAATCTTGAATCTGTTAACTAACTAGCTAAATAACTGATTAACTAACTAGTTAATTAACCAGCTAACTAATTAGTTAACGGATTTTTTTAATGACTAACTAATTGACCAACTAAATGTCTTAAGAAATAACTGATTAACCAACTAGCTAACTGACTGACTGACTAACTTACTGATTAACTAAATACCTGATTACCTAACAAACTGACTGATTGACTGACAGAATTATCAGCTCTTGGATTTAATTCAAATAGGTACAAACTCTGTTCTACAATATAAGACTGGTATTCTGGGTCATACTAAGGCTGATAGAAAGTTCTGGTTGTTCGTCCGCTTCTGGACTTGGGTTTCGTTCGAGAATTTGAGTTTTACGTGCACGTCCGTTTAACAAATAAAGCTTGTTTGTAATCAGCCTACTGGCTCCCATAGGAAACATGCCTAATTATTTGACATTTTTCTTTTGGGAGGGAGGGAGGGTGAAGTTGGATATGCAGTGGGTCTATTCTATGCCCCCCCCCCCCAACCCCAGCAATGAGAACCCCAAAACCCACACGGGGCAGATCTTGTTTTAGAACTTGAGTTTGATGTGCATATCTGTTTAACAGATTTGGCTTACTTGTATGCAAACTGTTCGTTCTCATTTCTGAAACAGATGAATTTTGACTTCAAAGGAAACACCACCCCCCCCCTCCCCCTCCCCCCAATTAATCTTATTTTATGTCTTGCTTGTTACAGGATAAAGTGTCTTATCTTTGCCGCCCCCCCCCTTTTTTTTTTCCCTTACCTCTTCCCCGTCCCCCTTCAAAAGGGAGGCTTCGGAACCCACGCGTCATCGTCATTATCCTGTTGTGTCGTTATCTGTCACCTGGAGCTCGTAATATATTCCTCCATTCCGTTTTATGCTGTGCAATCAGTTCAATTCAATATCGTGGTTGTAATTCAGTCCAGCAGCTTTGGTCTCTCTCATCTGTGTTGATTTTATGGTTTCTATTGGGCGTCTATTGCTCCCTAATCCTTTTATTTCCTACTTTAGTGTTCGTTTGGTGGTTTTTTACTCCTTTCTTCTCAGGATGTGTCAAAAAAGCGCCATCTTCTCTGTCGTATAACTTATGATTCTAGTGGTTGCCCAGGTATTCCTTCACTCCCCTTGAGTAAACCATACGAAAAGAAAGAAATATTACATTGTATAAGAAAACTGTTGCCTAAATAATTGTTCAGTTGGAAATGTGATTGGATCAAAGACGGCTCGTGTGACTGAGAACAACGTTACCCACATTCGTGCCTGTTAACACAAAACAACACAAATGAGATGTCTCAGGAGAGCTGCTGGTGTGACAAGAAGAGATACAATCAGGAATGAAGAAATTAGAAGAAGACTAAGACTCAAAACAGTCATAAATTCACCAAAGAGCAACAGATGAGATGGTTTGGCCATATGACTAGAATGCCCTGGTACCAACTGCCACAGAGACCCAAGCTGAAGAAGTATCATAAAAACAGAGCAAGTGGAAGACCACGCAAGAGATGGAGCGACATCATCAGGAGCAACCTAACAGAACTTGTACAATGCATTGGAAGAAGCGCAAAAACGATCCTTACATCTCCCGTTAAAACCTCCCTGAGGTAAATAATGGAAGAGAAGAAGAAGAAGAATACAGAGCAAAATATACATGATGTAGCTAAACACTCTCCTGGTATTCTTTTACTGTATTTAGACCAGGCATGGGCAAATGAGGGCAATGTTGGTTACTTGTGTTGCCATGATGGCCACACACGACAACTTCCTGCAGTAATTTCATTAAAATGATTGCAGAATATCTCCTTTGTGATGACCGCAGATGTGCTGGAAAAGGGCCGCATACGCTACGTGAGAGACCACGCCAGGTCTAGACTATTTCGTCTTGTCCCTGTCCGAGAACATCCTGTAATACGTGCAGCAGGAGCAGATCAACCCCTGAGCCTCATGAACTCAAGTGGGCCCATTCTCTGAAATTGTCTAGGAGCTCTTGTGCCGAAACATTTGTCGACGAGAGATAACTTCTACTGATGATTGGTAGACTCCTGCTGTACATGCTCCCCTGTGGAGTTTCTTCTTACCTACTCTAGACAATGGATTAATAGTAAATGCTCAACCACTTACCATGGACTCTGGAAATGCCAACCAAGCATAGACACATTAGCACAAGTTTGGACTTCATGACTACCAGTAAACTCTAAATATCGTCTGTTGCCATGTGACTGTATACAGTGCAGGTTATATACTGTAATCACAAAGTAGATTCATGAGCCAACACACGTCACCTGCAAGCGATGCAACGAGTGTAAATTGTAGTTATTGTATTATGGGTGTGCACAAATACACCCCGTTGATTCTGTTGTTTAAAATCTTCAGAATTTGTAATAATTGTTAATACTTCTAGGAACTGAATGAGAATAACAGATAAACCAAAACAGGTACGTCAACTAAATATATTAATTGTTGACCTTGCATTTTTTTTTCCTAAAGTACGCAATTAATCTTCAGTAAATGCAAGATGCGGGAGCCCTCATAGGAATCAAAGGATATATAACTGCACCCTATCACGCATGATGTCGTAAGAAACCACTAAGTGTGGAATGGGAGTTGGTTACATGACTCTATTTTTACAAAATGACCCCAAAACCCAGCCAACCATAGAGATGTCAGAAAGAAGCAAATTCTCAGCCAACCAAGAATCTCCAGCGGGAGATAAGGAGCAGAAGAATACGACGACGAAGAAGAAAGGTAAGCTGAGGCTCCGTGGTGGCTTGGTGGCTATATCATGATTTTGTCGCCAAGGGCTTGGGTTCGAATCCACACCAGGCGGATATTTTTTGTTTTTTGTTTTTTATAAATTGACCTTATTTGTAGATTCATTTGTATTTACGCAGGCGCAATAAAATACTATTTGTCCTTTTAAAAAATCGATACATTTTTACACCTAATTTATTATTAGGTGAAAATGAAAGGTCACATCTGGACGGAGTTAATTCAGTTGGTTGATTTTAGTCATGAATGTTAATGTAAAGGTGCGTCTCAAATTTTATGATTATGCGACAAGTTACGCCCAAAAACCTCTGTAGCAAAACGAGAATTGTCTTCTTCTTCTTCCTCTTCTTCTTCTTCTTCTTACTCTTCTTTTTTCTTCTCCTCCTTATTTTACTTCTTCTTCTTCTTCTTCTTCTTCTTCTTCTTCTCCTTCTACTACTACTACTACTACTAATACTACTACTACTACTACTACTACTACTACTACTACTACTACTACTACTACTACTACTACTACTACTACTACTACTACTACTACTACTACTACTACTACCACTACTACTACTACCACCACCACTACTACTACTACTACTACTACTACCACTACTACTACTACTACTTCCTCTTCTTCTTCTTCTTCTTCTTCTTTGTCCTCTTCTTATTTTGCTTCTTCTTGGATGCTGTGTGACATCATGTCAGTCGGCTTTACGTATCATGTGTAAAATCATAACGCAATCTGTAGGTAAGTATCGCAATCGTCGTTCCATGTATCTGTTCTTTGGCCCCATCGTTGGGAAAAGAAGAATCGACCCAATGCCTACCCAAAAGCGTATCGTACGAGGCGACTAATTTGGAGCTTATTTCGAAGTCGGAGTGCATCTCCTGATAGGCAAGAAACAAACAGTCTGCATACAATTGAGTGATATCTGTAAAACTTATGCACACGCAACACTCAAGTTCTGGAACACTGCAGACCATTTGTTATTCAGCGCCACTGCCAACCTCCTCAGACAACTACTACAGAAACATCAGTCTCCAAACAACAAGTCTACATACATCTAACCTTTCGAGGGGATGGCATAATGAAAAGGTTATAGGACCGGGTCAAAACAGCAGTCAGCCAAACTGTCTACGCCGCTTTGCCAATTATCAGGTTTAAAACTACCCCCGTGCCAACGCCCTCGGCGAAACAACCAGTGTCGATATACGTCAAATCAAACTGTATCTACCAATTTAAATGTAGCTGTGAAGCTGCTTATGTGGGCAGAACTGATCGACACCTGGAGAAACGAGTCGCTGAGCACATTCCAGTATGGGTGGGAAGAGCCATGCAAAATAATATTCAAAATGAGAATACTGGCTGCAAAAATCATCCCTCTGCAATTGTAGGGCGGCTTCTAAAATCTGGACACGTGGTGACTAAAAATAAATCATTTCAAATCCTTCATACGTCACCCAATAGCAGAACGCTAAGATTCCTCGGAGCTTCCGCGATTCGTCACCTGCGCCCGGAACTCTGTATTTAGAAAGAGATGGTTCTTTCTTAACGGCTGCCCTGGTAAAAAAGGCAGTCATGTTTGATCGTTGTTGAAATTGTACTTCAGTTATATAGGATTCACTTATTTGTTTCGTTTATGTTTTTGTGACTGTAGTATGCACCTGACGAGATACAGCGAAATATGACAGGCAATAAATTGTGCAATCTTTTGTTTGTTTCTTCTTTGTTCCAATAAAATTGTGTGTTTATTTACCTCGTTTTAGGGGAGAAAAAATATACCCAAGCTGTAGCACAATACACTTCTTTGTGTATGTTGATGACTCACCCAGGTTCGTCTTTACTTTGCCACAGGACAAGTCAGTTGAAGGTTATAGATGAGGAGAAATATTGTATTGTCGTTAGTGATGATGATGGTGTTCTTTCTGACTTGTTGCATACTTCTCATGCCGTGTTGATGCTGTATAATGAAATGTCTTGAAACAACTATGTACTGTCTTTTTGTGTAACATCTCAGTAATGCGATGAATAATATCAGGGATATTCTGAACGACAGCTGATTTCTCTTTATAGCTATATAGTCTTGATATCTTCATACTCTTGATACTCTTGATAATGGGGCTTGCTTTCTCAGTGACTCGATGAGAATGCTCAGGAAAGTACAGAAGGGCTGGGTCCGAATGGGTTAGTGGCTCTACAGAATTCACGGCTGACAATGATTAGTTTTATATATGCCAGGAAATGTAGGTACAAGGGAATTCGCAAGCTGATAAACTTGCTGGTAAGGCTACTGTGAATGCCAGACAAGCCATGGACCAGGCTGATATACTGAATGCTCTAAGAGAGTTAAGACGTTTGTATGAGCCAAATGAGAACTGTGAATCACGCCCATCTCGAATTGATATGTCCTTCCAATTAAATCACGTTACTTTTTTAAAGAAGTCCCTCGAAAACTGGTTAGTAGAAGCCGTTTCCATGTGTTGCATTCTGTGACATTTTGATGAGCTTACAACGTTCTATGTTTTGAATGTAATTGTATTACAAATCGGCAAGCGGATATTGTGAAGTGGATATACCAGATTTTCAAATGTTGCTGTTAGATTACAGCAATTTGAATTTAAATTCACGGGAGACAGTCGTGTTGTAATGTGTGTTTTAACTGTGTCTAGTCAGTAGTTTTGTAACTGGCTGTTTATTCTTTTTCTACTTTAAATGTGAAAATCTTAATGTTGGGGAAAAAACAGGTAATTTAGAAGCCAGATTTGGAGAATATCGACAGTTGTCAGGTGTAAACTATCTTGTGTTAAAAGAAAACTATTGCTTTTATATGGACTGTGCATAAATGGTGCAACTACACTGTGGATAAATTGTGTTAAGATATTTTGGAGCTCTGGGTAAGTTGACAAAAACAATATTTAATAACTAACCTCTCACAGCAATTCACTGTTTGCCCATTTACTAATTGTTGACTAACAGTATAATTATAGGTTGTAGAAGTACACAAAAAATATTAATCCTCAACCAGTTGTGTTCATTTTTGTGAATCATCTTCTGCATCGCGATCACTGGCTGTAAACTCTGGCAGAAACTTCTGATTGTTGTTTATCTACCTCTTATGCATATTTGCAGTTGTATGGTCTGTGTTCATTTTTGTGAATCCTCTTCTGCTTTGCGATCACTGGCTGTAAACTCTGGCAGAAACTCCTGGTTGTTCATCTACCTCTTATGCATATTTGCAGTTGTATGGTTTGTGTTTATTTTTGTGAATCATCTTCTGCTTCGCGATCACTGGCTGTAAACTCTGGCAGAAACTTCTGGTTGTTTATCTACTTCTGGGCTTAAGTCTTGTTCCAGACACTGTTTTGAACAACGAGACCAGGTATATATATATGGGGAATTTTTTTGTTGATATGTGTATGTTGCACAGCATTTGCAGTTATATGGTCTGTTTTAATGTGCTTCACTTACCTTTAAAATAATATACCATTCATGATACTTATACGCGTTGTTGCATGCAGTTCTCAGAAAAATGTGTGATGTATTTTTAAACAGTTACACACAAAAAAATCACAATGATAAGGAACTGATTTCTTCCAACAAGTTGAAACTGAAGAAATTTATTTGTAATGTTTGTACCTTGAGGATAACTATTTATTACTGCTATAATTACTGTTTAGTAAACTGCTCTGTGTGAAAAATTATTGCACATATCCATTTCATATTGACTGTGATTGTTTACTAATTATTAAATAACAGTAACATTATATGTTGTACTAGTCTACTAATAGTAATAAAAACCATCAATCATTTATGTTTATGTTATGAATGATACGTGTATGTTTCACAGCACTTTTTTTCTTGTACTTAATTTGATAAAGTGCAAATGTCACCCCCCCCCCTCCTCCGCACCCCCCCCCCCCCACCAGGTCCTCTAATGCAATCCTCTCAGAATCAAAGAGTTTGCACTAATATTTCTTTACTTTTGCTGGAATAACTTCCAGTTTATATTTGCACATTATTGATGTTTATGTTAATGTTGACAGTAGCAAAAGCATTTTTGTTCGTCTGTAAGAGCCTTTATTGTTATATTTTAATAGCACACTTTTTTACCTTCAAAATGATATATAATTCTGTAAAATCTGTCGCAAATTATTGAAACTGTACTTTAATTTGTATGTACATCTCCTCGATAAAAACTGTGAACACAGAGGGACTCCTTACTTGCACAAGAATAGGAATCCCCGTTGACCCAGTGGGCCTATAAATAGAGTCGGCCGTGTGTGAATCTACAACCATGGTCAGGCTGCAAGAACAACATGTTAAACGGGGTGTCGCCAAACAAGAACACTGCGCGGGTAGCCAAAGAAGAAGAATAAATCAACACAAAACTGGTGTCGTTAGCCGCTACACGTTACGGGATTTACTAAGGAGGGGATCCGAGCACTTATGAACTGAGTGGTTAGATTTGCAATGAAGATAATCTGTCGACTAACTAACTAACTAACTAACTAACTAACTAACTAACTAACTAACTAACTAACTAACTAACTAACTAACTAACTAACTAACTAACTAACTAACTAACTAACTAACTAACTAACTAACTAACTAACTAACTAACTAACTAACTAACTAACTAACTAACTAACTAACTAACTAACTAACTAACTAACTAACTAACTACTCTTGATATCGCGTTGTGTGTTCCATCTCGTTTACCAGTGAACTGGTTCTGTCATTATGACTGCCACTTGGCTGTTTAGCACTAACTGGTTCATTGTCAACTCTAAAATCTCAATGATGTTTCTGTCTGATGTGTCTCTTGTTGACCATGGATCCATGAATCGTGACTGTTATTTCTGTAGTTAATATCTCGTTTTATATCTCCTCTCTAGTGTCTGTCTGTGTGGCTCTATGCTACCTGTTCCTGTTATAAAAGATAGTCAGTCTTTATATGAGCGAAATAGACTCGTAAGAAATCCATCACTCCACAACTCAGGAATGCCAAAAGACTGCAAAAGTGGCTCGACTATAATTGTGGCTAAGGGGTGTGTCCCAGGATAATATTATATAAGCAGACAGCAATTCCTGTTGTGGGCATTGGATTGTGGGTGGGACCTAGATGATAAGTGCGAACTAGACAATAAGTGGGAACTAGATGATAGGTGGGAACTAGATGATAGGTGGAAACTAGATGATAGGTGGAAACTAGATGATAGGTGGAAACTAGATGATAGGTGGAAACTAGATGATAGGTGGAAACTAGATGATAGGTGGGAACTAGATGATAGGTGGGACCTAGATATTAAGTAGGAACTATATGATAGGTGGGAACTAGATAATAGGTGGGAACTAGATGATAGCTGGGAACTAGATGATAGGTGGGACCTAGATGATAAGTGGGAACTAGATAATAGGTGGAAACTAGATGATAGGTGAGAACTAAATGATAAGTAGGGCCTAGATGATAGGTGGGCAATAGATGATAGGTGGGAAATGGATTAAAGGTGGGAACTAGATGATAGGTGAGACCTAGATGATAAGCGGGCATATGATGGTGGGTGGGACCCAATGAATCAGAAAATGTGGACCCCTAGATCTAGTTAAAGACCCACCCACAGTTAATATAACTCCCAACTAGGTTTCACAGTAACAATGAAGAAGCATTCTTGTAGAACCACAATGGATACTTATAGGTGAAATAATAAAAATGAAGTGGACATTTCAACATGTATTGCTCGTACTGAAACAACATATAATAATCATAAATTATAACCAGGGCCAATAAGCCAATGCCGTGCCGGGGCACTTTGATTCACAAGCCTACGGGACACATTAGATCAAGAGTAGAATGAAATTGCTCCTTTAATTATAAGAAGTTATTGCTCTTGTTCCTTTGGTACCCATTATCATCATTTCAAGTGAAATTCGGCGTGCTCTGAGTAAAGGCTTATGAGTAAACATCATGATAGTAGTAGATTGGGGTTACATTTTAGCATTATGAGCAGGTATTTTACTGTCATTTGGACACAATATACAATCAGACAGTTACTGGTGCTATCGGAATAGGAACTCTTCGTTTGCTGCTGCAGATGAGGGCGGAGCGCTTATGAGAGTGTTCCCAGTGCTATGAAGACAATTCTTAATTCAACATTCATAAGAAAGTCCGGCTCTGTTCAGAATCGAACCCACGACCTTCTAGCCGCTACATCACAGTGGCTTCCGTGTGAATATTTACCGATTATGTAAATCTGTTATGCCTCTCCTCCTCCCATCCCCAAAATAAAAAAAATGCACTATACCCAATAACGTATATCTATAACTGGGGCAAGAAACAGGGGAAAATATAAACAAGTTAAACATATATTCAATTTAAAACACAAAAATTAAATATACTGTGCCGAATATTGACCATTTTAGGAGTTAGAATATCAAAACTGTGAATTAAATAGTTTACTTAGGAGTAGCGGCTGGTTTGATCACCGGAGCAAGATTTTATAGCAGTAACTGAGATATCAGATTTCACTTAAGCCTTGGTGGTCACAACTACAGTCTTTCGCATAAAATAAGATCTACCCTGAAAAAGCAAGAGAACGATTTTCAGGATGCTTTTAAAATAAGCCAAGGTACGATCTTGCGCAATAATGAGAGACGTGTTGCTGAATGACCATTCGAATTACAGATGTAAGAAAGATAAGACTGAATGTGTTTCAGGCGTTGATCTTCTTGAAACCGAAGAAGTTAGATGCACACACGCAGTTAGTTATAAGATCAAAAGTCGATTTAATGCTGCCTCTTGTTTTGCGAGGTGGTCAACGAGATCTGCTAATGGCAAAGAATTCGGGATTTCAGGAGTTATGAAGATGCTCCAGAAAAAGATGACATGACTGTATTTGAATAAATTTAGATTTTTTTGTAAAGACAGCCTTGAAAAAAGCCCTCGGGCAGTGTTAACGCATGACCTAGTGTTCTAATTTTAGCAATGATGGTTCCATTCGTGAAGCGTACCGAGAGGATTGGATTATAAATGGACATGTTTTGCATCTTGTCCGGGGTGTTAACCTCGCCCAAATATGGAACACAATTTTGTTGTTGTTTTTAAGCCCCATCCCGGCTGTAGTTAGTGGCACTAATATAACCTAACGATTGAAGGGGATCTCTGGGACTTGTACCCGAGTGATTCTCATTCGAATGTTGGAACTTTGTGTCACCAGTTTTTTTTTTTTTTTTTTTTTTTTTTCGCTATTTGTGAGATCCTTGTGGGGTTTAACGTCACTAGCTCACCCTTGTCCGAGAGCATCGCGGAAGTGCCAAAGAGACGTTCTGACTGGATTGGCGGTAGTCTGTTACTTACGATTCTGCCGTGGAGATTACGGTGTCGTTTATTATGTTGGTTTCAAAGGAAATTATTGTAGCAATAAATCAATTGCGAATTCAGGTGTGTTGAAATACGCCCATACCAGATCCTTTCATCTTTCGAATTCATTTCCTACCTGACAATGATTTGTACTATTATTAAGTTTATTTGTTGTTGTTGCTCTGGTTAAATGTTTTTAGTGCTTCTTTAAAAAAAAAAAAAATTACGATTGTAATGTGAAAAAAATGCACACCCAGCGTGCTTAACAACTAGATGGGAATGAAATTCATTATCAAATGAAAAGCAGAATAGAAAAGTATTGTTATGAAACGCAGTAAACTACTGAATATTAGCTGTAGTAGATACTAGGGTGGGGGAACGTTACATATAAGTGAGCAGGATGCAGACAGCGATACAAGTGGGTGGATAAGATCAAGAGATGGAGGAACAGCAGTTTGAGAGTGTATATCCAGGGTGACAGATTGAACGTGTCGGAGACCTGCTGCAGCCAACCTTCATTGTGCAGACGGCACATGGTAGACTGATTAAGATACACGAACAAGGGGTAGCCATGATTTATTTCAACATTTTATTTCTTGCTCCTGTGTTTGGTTGCAAGCATACATGTTAAAGGTCAGAGTAGTTCCGACATTATCAGAACGATACTGACAGACATGCTGACAGGCAACCCAGACATACATCAGGCTTACAAACAGATATGCTGACAGGCAAACCAGACATACATCAGGTTTACAGACTGACATGCTGACAGGCAAACCAGACATACATCAGGCTTACAGACAGACATGCTGACAGGCAAACTAGACATACATCAGGTTTACAGACAGATATGCTGACAGGCAAACCAGACATACACACAAAGAGACATGCACACACGAAAAGAATCCTTTTAATGGCCACAGTCAGCGGTCAGACATACAAACAGACAGACAGACAAGAATGTAGATAGACAGCAAAATGATACACAAATAGTCAGACATCTAGACAGACAGACGGCTAAAAAAAACCAGAACACAAATATGAAGTATTTGTTTTTCACTTCACGTATGTTTATTCTTATGACATGATACGTCAGACAGACATACAGGACAGGCATACAGTGGGACAGGCAGACAGACAAAGAGATTTACACACAGCAAAATGACACAGATAGACAGACAGGGTTTTTAAAAAAAAAGAACACAAGTATGAAGCATTATGTTTTTCACATCATGTATGTTTATTCTAACAATATGATACATCTATGTGACTCAGGAAGCACATACAAAACTCACACTGTGCATGCATTTGTGCATATATGGTACATCAGTGTCACACACAAAGCACAAATGTTATTCACATCATATATGTTCACTATGAAATACAGTACTTTTGTTTCACTCAAAAAAATTATAAGTTTTTTAACATTAAGCCTCTCATCATCAGACAGCAGGTATTTTGCAGAACGTTGCTATCACGGTCTGCCTGAATGAAACGCAGTCTCCCACCAGTTCTCCCTACAAGTTCTCCCACCAGTTCTCCCAACAGTTCTCCCTACAAGCTCTCCCACCAGCTATCCCGCCAGTTCTCCCTACAAGCTCTCTCACCAGTTCTCCCTATAAGCTCTCCCACCAGTTCTCCCTACAAGCTCTCCCAACAGTTCTCCCTACAAACTCTCCCTACAAGCTCTCCCACCAGTTCTCCCACTAGTTCTCCCTACAAGCTCTCCAACCAGTTCTCCCTACAAGCTATCCCACCAGTTCTCCCACCAGTTCTCCCTACAAGTTCTCCCACCAGTTCTCCCTACAAGCTCTCCCACCAGTTCTCCCTACAAGCTCTCCCACCAGCTCTCCCGCCAGTTCTCCCTACAAGCTCTCTCACCAGTTCTCCCTATAAGCTCTCCCACCAGCTCTCCCTACAAGTTCTCCCACCAGTTCTCCCTACAAGCTCTCCCACCAGTTCTCCCTATAAACTCTCCCACCAGTTCTCCCACCAGCTCTCCCACCAGTTCTCCATCCAGTTCTCCCACCAGTTCTCCCTACAAGCTATCCCACCAGTTCTCCCTACAAGCTCTCCCACCAGTTCTCCCTACAAGCTCTCCCTACAAGCTCTCCCACCAGTTCTCCCTACAATTCTCTCTACAAGCTCTCCCACCAGTTCTCCCTATAAGCTCTCCCACCAGTTCTCCCTACAAGCTCTCCCACCAGTTCTCCCTACAAGCTCTCCCACCAGTTCTCCCTACAAGCTCTTACACAAGTTCTCCCTACAAGCTCTCCCACCAGTTCTCCCTACAATTCTCCCTACAAGCTCTCCCACCAGTTCTCCCTACAAGCTCTCCCACCAGTTCTCCCTACAAGCTCTCCCACCAGTTCTCCCTACAAGCTCTCCCACCAGTTCTCCCTACAAGCTCTCCCACCAGTTCTCCCTACAAGCTCTGCCACCAGTTCTCCCTACAAGCTCTCCCACCAGTTCTCCCTACAAGCTCTCCCACCAGTTCTCCCTACAAGTTCTCCCACCAGTTCTCCCTACGAGCTCTCCCTACAAGCTCTCCCGTCAGTTCTCCCACCAGTTCTCCCTACAAGCTCTCCCACCAGTTCTCCCTACAAGCTCTCCCACCTGCTCTCCCGCCAGCTCTCCCACCAGCTCTACCGCCTCGTGCACTTTCCTACCCAAGCTGTCACTCAAACCGTGTGTTCGTCTTCGTGCAGCCCCTGCCCCTCTGTCCTGGTACCATGCCTTCTGCTATTATTCTTTCCAATCTGCGGTGGCAGCTGCTGTGGCCAAAATATTTCAGTTTTGGAGACGGGATGCTGTTTACTTGCCAATCTTCCTTGAGGTTTGGATCTTTTAGGATGTCAGTATTTCTTTTCTTCTTGGTCCATGGTATTTTGAGAATCTTTCTATACAGCATTTAAGTTCAAAAGCCCCTACTTTCTTCCTTAATTACTGCACTAATCCAAAACTCACATCCATACGCTGCTACATGGGAAATGCATGCTCTCACAATTTAGACCAGGCACGTGTTATAACCTTATTATACACTTCTTTCACTCAGAAGCCATATTTCCCAGGTGCTGAGTGGTCTCGAGTGCTTGAAGTCCTGGGTTCAAGCCCTGTTGAAGGCTGGGATTTTTGTCACCTGGACTTCTACTAATTTCCCCTGGTCTCTGGGTAGTAAGATCAGACGCCGATGTGTATTGTTGTGCACGTAAAAATCCCTTGGCAGTTGGAAATCAAAAAGAGTAGCCTAATAGCACTTCCCTGGCAGAATTTTGAATTAAAAATCTACCCAAAGTATTTCAGGATCCTCGCCGGTGCTATAGAGTTTGTGCACTACATCGAGATTCTTTGGATTCAGGCTTGAGTGAGAAGTAGAACGGAGCACTGATGGGTTGCTGCCCTTGTGCGATGATGTTGATCTGTTATTTAAACCTAAATCATATATCCACACCAAGAATAAATTCAAGCAGTAATATTATTTATTTTACCCTTATATAAAGCACATATACTTTACACATCAAGTATTATTTTAGAAATATACATTTGTTTCATTCACAAAGTATATTTATTTAACATGATGTGTAAAATCAAACATTAAGGATATATCTACTTCACTCACAAAATACATAAGTTATTCACACCTTGTACACTTAATCAAACAATATGATGCATCTATTTCACTCAAGAATATATGTTATTCACACCACACATGAATTCTAGCAATAATCACTCACACAGCAGAAGTTTTTCATATCAAGCATGTGTTGAAGGACAATAATTCATCTATTTCACTCACAAAGCATATTTGTTTTCACATCATGTTTGTTTACGTAAATAATAGGATATGTTTCATTCATAAAGCACTAAGTTATTCACATCAAGCAAATATTATAGCAATATAACAATGCTATTCCACCCGCGTAAAACATAAGTTATTAACACTATGAATTTAACAAATAACCACACATCTATTTCACTAATAGTTAGTTAGTTAGTCTTTCCTCTTGTGTCGAGTGCGGCACATAGGGCAGAGGTCATGACTCTCCATGCATGGCGGTTCGTCGCAATCTGTTGTAGGTCTTGGATGTTTGAGTGGCCCATGAGTGAGCCTTCCCTGATGATAGTTCTACGTAGGGTTTCCCTTGGTCTTCCACGAGATCTTTTCCCCTGTGGTGTCCAAATAAGGGCTTGGTAAGGAAGTCTTGATTTATCCATTCTAAGGGCGTGGCCAACATAGTTCCAGCAGCGTTTTCGTATAAAATTATTTCACTAATAAAGCACATATAATATTCTGTCATTCTTGCATTAATGACAATCTGATAGGCTGCACTCAATTAGCCATTAAAGTATTCACATTAATGAATTCAAGCATTTATGACAGATTTAATTCACTCATAGGAACATACATTGTTCACATATGTCTACTCTAACAATGTTACGTAATCTATCTCATTCTTGAAGCACATATGGTATATGTATCTATGCACAAATTCTAGACATTTGAGGGGGCTTCAAAAGAGAAACTTAAAAGTGTGACAGAAATTAAAAAAGCCAAGTCATCATTTTATAACCTGTTAAAACTGTTGTTGAGGATGTCAAGAGTGTTAAGTACATGACATCAATCAATCAGGTGCTGTCTCCACAGTGAAGGATGGCTGCAATTGATCTCCCTGTCTCTTGTCCTGGTTGTACACTCCCTCAGATGACTGCCTGTTCAACTCTTGTTGTCCTCCCACTTGTATTGCTGCCCACCTCCTGCCTCCAGTATCTCCCTCCAGTATTGTTTTTAAAAGCATGTTACCTCTTCTAAGATGGCCAAATTATTTCAACTGTCTTTTTTAAATTTATTTACTTCGATAATTCTCTTTTCCTTTGAAGTTTCCTGGAACCTCTGTAGTGGAGTTTGTTTCCATGAAATATGAACTTTGTCCAAATAATATACCCACATTTCCAGAGACGATTCAATTTTCTACTTACAGACTAAAAAACAGTGACGTGATAATAAAAGTTTAAAGATGGCCGTACTGTTCTGACCTATACCGAAGAGGAGCAGCGTTACATTATCTGGTTTTAAAAAAAAAATTATTTAAGGGTGAAACCTGGTGGAAATTCATCAGCTAATAAAGGTCCTGTACAGTGTTGCCCTTCTGTCAGTCCAGCAAGTTTATGGGAGGTTGTCAAAAGTTTCAAAATGGTGTGGATTTTGTGATAAGACTCTTCACTACTCTGGTGCAAGGCAAACTTTACGGGTCGCTGAGTGAATTACAAGACAGAGGAGTTCAAACTAGAGACAACACTGCAGACATAGATAATCTAATTCAAGCACACGAAAGAAGAAAAAGAAGAACTACTACTTATGTGCCTGATCCGGTCATAATTTATATCACACTTTTTAATTTTTCATTTCAAGCCCGGCTGTATTATTTTCTGGTGCTGTCTCAACAAGAGAGGTTGGATGAAGTGGATTTATGTATCCGCTACCGTCTTTGGGATTATAACATGGTGAGGATGCAATCTCTCTTACCACTGTTCTATGGCTAAAGGAATGGCTGTTTTAAAAATATGATATATCTATGTTAACAATAAATCAAGGTTGTTTTAAAAATATGATATATCTATGTTAACAATAAATCACGGTTGTTTAAAAAAATATGACTTATCTATATTAACAATAAATCACGGTTGTTTTAAAAATATGATATATCTATGTTAACAACAAATCACCCATATTAATCACAAATGGATTTAATAAGTCAATTATTATCACATTCAGGTGTAGAAGATGATTACTAATGAGGTACCTGTGTTGTAATTTGTTGTTTTGGATGAAGCGGAATAAAACTTCTTGCTTCATTTTCATTCCTACATGGCATCTCTCTATCTCTCTCTCTTTCTCTCTCTCTCGTTCACCATCCATTCATTCTCAAAAAGTGTTATATACATATACAAAATTAAAATTACAAAAACATTTTAATTACAAACTACTGTAACTTCAATTCTAAGCAGAAATTGCCAGTCGTAATGATAAGTCAGAGTGCTAGTATTTTTTTTAGTACTGGATGAATCAACAAAATAATGTTCTCTCTGGTTTCAGTTTTAATCATTTTGATTAACAGCTTTGTTCAAACAGAAGAAGTTTAGCTTTCTAGTCATAGTTTTGATGTAATTAATATCACTAACCTTACAGTGAATTAAACTGTAAATATAAAAGCACAAATTACCACAATGACAACAACATGGAAGCACGCTAGCTTCTAAAGGAATGCGGAACACCTGACAACAACATGGAAGCACGCTAGCTTCTAAAGGAATGCGGAACACCTGACAACAACATGGAAGCACGCTAGCTTCTAAAGGAATGCGGAACACCTGACAACAACATGGAAGCACGCTAGCTTCTAAAGGAATGCGGAACACCTGACAACAACATGGAAGCACGCTAGCTTCTAAAGGAATGCGGAACACCTGACAACAACATGGAAGCACGCTAGCTTCTAAAGGAATGCGGAACATCTGACAACAACATGGAAGCACGCTAGCTTCTAAAGGAATGCGGAACACCTGACAACAACATGGAAGCACGCTAGCTTCTAAAGGAATGCGGAACACCTGACAACAACATGGAAGCACGCTAGCTTCTAAAGGAATGCGGAACACCTGACAACAACATGGAAGCACGCTAGCTTCTAAAGGAATGCGGAACACCTGACAACAACATGGAAGCACGCTAGCTTCTAAAGGAATGCGGAACACCTGACAACAACATGGAAGCACGCTAGCTTCTAAAGGAATGCGGAACACCTGACAACAACATGGAAGCACGCTAGCTTCTAAAGGAATGCGGAACACCTGACAACAACATGGAAGCACGCTAGCTTCTAAAGGAATGCGTCCTGATAAGTCACCTTAAAGCCACGACAAATCAACAACGAATAAAAACTGTGTTCACATTTATTTAAAATAATATACAAAATTGTAACAACACCAAGGAACATGGAAATCTGTCAAGAGAATACAAGATTAACTGTATAAGTTTAAAAACAAATCTCAGAAAAGTTGTAAAGTACGTAAAATTTTGTAATGAAAGCACACCAAAAAACAAAATACATGAACACATATACAGACAGACATACTCAAATCACTCATACAGATATAGGCAGGATTTGCTACATGTTCATAAATTTATTTCTAAGGCCAAAACAATATTTAAAAATCGGTAAGATTAAAAGCAAAAACGAAAGACTGTTAAAGAATGTAAAGAATAAACATAGACAATAATCAAGAAAAATAGCATAATAATTTTTTTTTTAATCCACAATGGTATATATTATTCTTTAAAAAACAGCAAATGCATCAGAATGAGAATAAGCTTTGTGTACAAGATTCTGCCTTAAACCCTCTGTGCAGATGAAAATAGTAAAGAAGATGTCAAAGAAAATGACTCCCAAAGAGAACAGCTGCCCATATGAAAAGAAGACAATCTACATTCTTTGGTCATTCCATAAGAAGGTGAAAATAACTAGAGTACATGATGATAGTGAATAGCTGAAGGGGAGGAGAGGCAGATGGAGACCTGGAGAAAAGATGCCGAACAATTTAACATCATGGCGTGGAGGATCATCTGTGTCAGAGTTGATTGAAAGTACATGAGACAGAAGATTGTGGAAAGGTATGACTACCAATGCCACATGACATGAACTAGAAGAAGAAAAAGGTTCAGCATACAGAATGAAACATTTGTTAATCTGTATTTGTCCCACTGGCAGTTTGAACAAAAATATTCACTGAAGCAGAAATGACCCTTCCTTGTGGCCCAACTGTGCAGGAACCCATGGAACAACGTAAATTTGTCTACTCCCTACGGCATATTAGGCATACAGGACTAGACAGATATTTTATAGACCAATCAACACAGGGTGGGTGATGCAGTCAACATAATGTCAGCTGCCTTAATTTTCCAGAACTTTCTCTGGCAACCATTTTCTCAAAGGCTGGGTCGACTTGGGAGCCAAGGTCATTATTTTAGAATCCAGATCTGAACCTTACATCTTCGGTCCAAAGGACAGCATCTAGCCCAAAATATATAGAGAGATTTTTTTTTTTTAAATGAATAAAGAAAAGAATCATAGATGAGACTGAAAAAAAAAGAAGCCCTGGTGTGATTTAGTTGAGGTTCTATGCTCCAGTAAAGGACAGCAGGTAGAAGAAAGAAATATACTGCAACTCTTAAAGAACATAATCATTTAGTTCAGAACTTTCTTCCTCAGTTATAATTTATTGTTTATGATTTATGGTTTAGGTCCATGAGTTTCAAAATATCCATCAGTGCTTATAACTTCTGTTTAACTGGAAGAGGGGTGAATTGAGACTGAGGATTTAGGACTGCATGGCAAGTGCAGTCACAACAAACTAGGCTGATAAGGATTTTTATTTTGCCCCTGACAGACAAAGAATATCTATTTTCTTACCAAGGATCTAAGACCAAGTCCCCTACATAAGAGCCTGTCATTCTAACCACAGGCTAGCTACTTCTTCAGTGAGTATAACAAGAACATAGTAAAAGAAACAGTTCAATGAACTTATTTCAACATGACCGTAGGAAAACATAAGTCCAAATACTGTTCCTCTGATATTTACTGATGTTATATGAATGAACAACCAGCAGCTGTTAGCAGCTGAAACTCAAAAGCTGATTTGTTGATGAATTCACAAACATGATTGTCTTAGAAATTGGCAATTCTGATAAATTCAATACCATTAATATTTTTTTTAACTGACAATTTTGATAAATTCACAAACATTAATGTCTTAGAAATTGACAATTTTGATAAATCCAATACCGTGAATGTCTTAGAAAAGGAACATTTTGATAAACTCAGGAATATTAATGTCTTAGAAACTGACAATTTTGATAAATTCACAAACATTAATGAATTAGAAATGGACAATTTTGATAAATTCACAAACATTAATGTCTTAGAAACGGACAATTTTGATAAATTCAGGAATATTAATGTCTCAGAAAATAACAATTTTGATAAAACCAATACCACTAATATCTTAGAATCTGAAAATTTTGGTCAACTTTCAATGATGAATGTCTCAGAAATTGACAATTTTGATGCACTCAATACAATGAATATCTTAGAAACATAATTTTGAAAAATTCACAACCTTGAATTTTCAGAAGCTGAAAAACTTAAAAGCTGATTCATTTGATAAATTCACAGCCATGAATGTATTATAAACTGATGAATTTGATCAACCAACAATCTGGCAATTGTAGTACCATTGGTTATCATTATAATTTTGATAAATTCACAACTTTGATTGGCATGAAACATTGCTATATCTTTTACAATATACACAAACCACCCTGACATAGACAACTGTCAGTACAGCCTTATATTTTTAACACTCTCACAATCTTGTCTTTAAAGCTCTCAACATCAAACAATCATAACATCTTTAACAGGGAAACTAACAAGGGACACAAAGGCCGCTCAGTGCGACATGACTGAAATGACATGCTACAGAGTATCTCATCTTCTTCTTCAAGTCTATGTCGTATGGTGTTGGTAATCATGTCTATCCACAACCTACCATCTCGTGTACTTTCAATCAACTCTGACAAAGACGATCCTCCACGCCATAATGCTTTCTGGTAGTCTGGTAGTCTTAGTTTCAGTTTCATAGCAAACGGGTCGCCTCATCTTTGCTCCGCTCCTGTGCCAGCGAAAAACACTCAGAATGTCTATCACAGTCCCTTGTGGAAAAATTGACAGACTGCTGTCTCAGCATATCTAGCATACACTCGCATTAAAGCATATGGTAGCCATCCGAAGTGCTAACACAAACAGTCCAACATTAGAAATGCAGTTCATCATTGATAATAGCAGAACTTGTCGCCAACAAATCAGCAGTTGCCCGCGCGATCAATTTTAATACGGGCCCCGCCAGCATTGCACGACAGGCATCGCGCCATTTTCTGAATCTACAATTCACACCACGTTGGTCACAGTAGAAAAAAGACATTCCAAATGCAATCCGCAGCTCACAGGGTCACGCCATGCATTCAACTCAGAAGCTGGGCGACGAAACTATATCCAGTCTACAAATGGAGCAAAAATACTTCGGCCACCGTCCGGCAGAAGCAAAAAATTTGCCTCTGCTCCGAACAGCGCCGCTGTCTAGCGTCCATTTTAACCGGAAGATAATGCCATAATGCAAACTGTCCAGTTCTGATGTGGGCAATCAGTTTCTCTTTGCGAGTCAGTTTCTGTCAAGACATCCTCATTGCTCTTTTTGTCTGTCCAGGCTGTTCTCATCAATCGGCTATAAAACTAATCTCTACAGCTTCCAAAAAATCTGTCACTAATCTACCAATTGTCCATGATTCACTTCCATATATCAGGATCTCTACATGATGATTATATGCCCAGTAAGCCTCATGTCTATAAATAAGTTTCTGTAGGTACTATAAATACAGTGGTACTCCAGTATTCTTCACTAATCAGTTAGTTAGTTAGTTAGTTAGTTAGTTAGTTAGTTAGTTAGTTAGTTAGTTAGTTAGTTAGTTAGTTAGTTAGTTAGTTAGTTAGTTAGTTAGTTAGTTAGTTAGTTAGTTAGTTAGTTAGTTAGTTAGCTAGTTGGGTTATCATCATTGCACTCCGTACATGTCCATAGGTGCTCAGATCCTCCCCTCAGTATGAACCCCAACGTCCGATGGCTAATAGTACCAGTTCTATGTTGATTAACAAGTCTTCTGGTGTGTCTGGTGTGCGTCTCGTTTTTTGCTGTGCCGATCTTAATTCCCAAGTCTGCCATTCTGGCGAGTGATGTGGATTCACTGCCACCAAAGTCCTCTATCCTTCCCATTTCTCGGAGGGCATTGATAATATCAGCATGATCCATAGGCTGAACGTCGGTAGTGATAGCGGATCACTATCACTATTCATCACTAATCCGTCCCTGAAGGGATATAAATATTATAAATTTAAAACATCCACCAAGATTTCCCCCCATAGGAATGAACTAAAACTGGTTTAATTCATTCTTAGTCCCAAATTTTGCCTGTCTATTCTTTAACAAACAAACAAACAAAACAACAACAAAAGTTACGCTCACAAATTGATCTCGGAAATCACTGCAAATAATTGTAACTGCATATTGACCACTGTACTTATTATTACTTTACCAATTTAACAGAAATTTACTTGTCCTAATGACGTAAATATACAGTAGACCTACACAAATACATAAATAACATTTCGGTTTTTTAATGTACTTTTTGGGTAAAATATAACGCCTATTATTTGGAAGGGAAGTCACCTTTCATTATAAGATCAGGTAATGTTACTTCTGTTGATTGATGTCCTCATAGTTTATCAACATTTCTTGTCGATACACCAACACTCTTTTTTTTCAAAGAAGCTATCCGATGGTTTTTATTGTTTTTTTTTTTTTTTTTGTTTGTTGTTTTTTTTAAATTGTCAGAAATTGTCCAAACATATCGTCATTAAATAAAGTGATAACCTAATTATACATGGTAATTTTTAGGTGCCGTTTCTCGGTGAAAACCTGCATCGTTTGCCCAAGTGGATGCCATTCCTTTATTTCAGCACTGGAACGGGCCCTTCTTTTTCCTCATCTGATGACTCACCGGCCACGCCAGAGGAATGACAAATATGCACTTTTCGGGCGAATATAAAAAATTTCAGCGAAAAACAACAGGATGAATTTTTTTTAAAGAAGAAAAAAGACAATTATTTGCGTGGATGAATACTGGAGTTCAACTGTAACAACAAATGGTACCTGGGCATTTCTATCTAATGCTGGTTCTGGAATAAAGCCTTCGTCATGTTGCTCTCTCTCCACCAATGGTGCCAGTTGAAACCAAGATCTCAAATCCATTCCTTCTCACACCATGTCCAAAACACATGTAACTATTCTAATAAGTTTACAACTTTCATCTGTATCCACGAGGACAGCTTCATTTGTTTTTCTATCACTCCATAATTTTCTTGGCATTCTTCTCAGAAACCACATCTTTGCAACTAACAAATGATTTCCAGCTTTAGAGTAAACTCTGACAGAATGTAAAATACAATATTGCCCAACAGATATATTTCTGGGGAACAACCACAAATAAATTGTTTTTGGAACTGAAACATTTCAGTAAGTGGCTCCCTAAAAACCAATAATTCGACACTAACAATAATTCTGTAAAGGAATTATTAAGGAAGTATTATCAGAAGGAAAGAATCCATAAAGGAACTGACAGTGTTAAATCTGATTCTTATAGGAATAAATTCAGTAATGTAAATGGTAACAATAATCTGGAGCTCACAGACTCATTCATTAATTATCCTGTTGAGGGAACACATCAGGAAGATGTCCGCATCTGGCAGGGCGCCAGATTTCCTATCGGCTCTGGTGCATTGTAGAGGTGTCACCTTTTGTTATTTTCAACGCTATAAACATTCTACATCCCACGTTGTGAGCACCCGGCACATTCTATTTTGCACGTCATCAGCAGCCGGCACTGATAGCGCTACTTGTTGTGCATTCTATCTTCATCGCTATGACTGTACAGTCAGTTAGCAACTTTACCTTCGCTACGAATTTCCTTCAACTGTCAGTATTGGTAAGCCACAAGTAGAGTAGCGCTGCTTTTCTGGAAGAGCCACACCCCCCCCCCCCAAATTCTCAAAAGCATCGACCGTTGCAGAAGAGATGTAGTTGAGAAAGAAAAGAAAACTAGTTGAAGCCTCGCACGCGAACAGTGAAAAAAGACCTCCAGTTTCATGTCGGGCCTCGAACGAACAGGAGCTACTTTTCCACACATGGTTTGTAAAGATGGAGGAGGCGAAGGAACAGATATCCCACTTACAACATAGAAGAGCCTGTGGGAACAGGCTGCAAATAAATTCTTTCCCATTTTCGCTGTCTTAAAATGTGAGAATGTGACTATAAGCTACAACACAGATTAAAAGAAGAGCAATGTGGAAATGCTGGAATGAAAAATTGGGAAGTAAAGGCAGCTGGCATGACACTGACCACATCACTGACTGGATTCCAGCTGGTACACAGTGCAGACCTTATCAGGAGAACTCACAGGGGACCCAAGAAATTATACTTCTCATCAGAACTCCCTCTTAACCAATAAGAATTTTAGCAAGTAAAATTCAGATAAACAAACTGTTCTGCACAACAGAAATTCACCACATCTGAGAGCACATTAAGCAGTTAGCTCTGGAACAGTGTTGGCCTAGAACTCGTTTGAACCCTCTCCCCTATTCCATGGAAAACAACACTAACTACACACACATTAAATATTTTGAAAACGCATGCATCTCAAAATGTGTATACATGTATTGTGTAACTACACATTAGGACATTAATTTTAGTAACTGCTAAACATTAGTAAATGTGTAAATAGTAGTGCTGTCTAAATACAAAACATGTGTGTATGTTATGGTAATTTTGTATGACTACCAAACATGAGTACTTCTGTAAATGCTATTTTTTCTTCAACACTAAACGGAACGTGTGTAAATGGTAAATTGTCTGTATCTACCAAACATAAGCAAATATATGAAAATGGTAGCTTTTCTGTAACTGCCAAATATCAGTACACACATAAACAATAAAAGTGCCTTTAACCACAAATTTCTAAAAATGACATTTTTTAATATCCTTATGTGTAGAAAATGAAAAATCGTTGTTGAATAGATAAACAGCGATAATTGCTTGTAAGGAAAACCACAGGTCATGTATGAATGGAAGTTATTTGTCTTTTTTCCTATCAATAAACTGATAACATTCCCACTGCCAACTATTTATCATTTGTTGTTTTATTTTAAAAACTATGGTTCATATTGAGAAAAGCAACAACGACAAAAACTATCAGGTCTAAATAAATTTGCCACGAGGCTAACAGCCCAGAAGAACTTCTTATCTTTTTCTTTTTAGCATTTACTGTTTGTAAATCCCAGTGGAAAGTTCTGCTCGTTCACTGTCTTCTGGAGTTTTTTTTTTTTTTTTCAGAACCTGATATATGCATAAACTTCTATTTTGCAGATCTGGCTTATCTTTATGCAGACAGTTAGTTAGGTAGACTCGCTCCGATTTAGGAGGAAACCTCCCTAATTAGTAGCCTTTTTACGACAAACTTATTGGGGAAGGGGTACGGGAGAGAGGGTGAGTCTATTAATTCCCCCCAAATATGCCCTCCACATGGGAAGCACAGAAAAACAAAGTCACATATTAAAAAAAAGTGTACCACATTTCTCACACCAAAAATATGGTGTCAAAAAAAAAAAGCCAGAGAAACAAAAAAGTCATCAGTGTGAGAACATAGTAAACAAGTCATCAATGTAAGTACAGAGTAAACAAGTTGTCAGTGTATATAGTAAACAAGTCATCAGTGTAAGTACATAGCTAAAACTTTGTTTTACTAACAAAGGTATCTGTAAACAAAAACATTTTACTCCATAATTATGAGCTGCATCAGTTGCAATGAAAATGCTAGGAGTGCCAGTGTATATATATATATATATATATATATATATATATATATATATATATATATATATATATATATATATATATATATATATATATATATATATATATATAACAGACCAGAACGACAAACTTCAAATATAACATCTGTTTTACAGAACTGGCTTATTTGTATGTAGATTTTTGGTTTCTCACATCTCAGGCAGTTGCATTCTGATTTCAAAGGATGCACCCCTATTTAACACATGCCTGCTAGGAATGCAGTGCATATATTTTTCTGGAGGGTGCGGAGGGAGGGGGGGGGGGGGGGGGGGGGGGGGTTTGCCTGTTTCAATGTGTGTGTTTATGCATACATGTATTTGTATAGGGATGTGGTATCTAGGAATGTTTGGATATTAAAAGTTAGTACATGGGATTTGTAGGTGTGTGTATGTAGTTTAGTGTATCTCTAGGCGATATGTACATAAGCATATTTATGTGTGATTGTGTTTGTAGGTGTGTATGCATGTGTATATGAGCTATGTGTGCATGAGTAAGTTTGTTAATCTATGTATATGTGTTTGCATGTACGTACGCTGCAATTACTTCACTCTCCAAACTGCTGTCATTGACTCTTTGTTGTTGGTTTTGTGTTGAATTCTGTTCCAGGTTCGTGGTATTTTGATAAGAAGAGATTTCATGAAAATTGCTGCGGGTTGATCTGTTTATTTTTGAAGTTTCATCTTCTGAAACTTTTTTTCTCGGAGCTGGCAGTGGGGGTGGGTTAACTGGGGTAGGAAGAGGAGGTAGGTTGACTGTTGTTTGGGTTAAATGCACAGAAGATATGCTATTGGCATCAGACGCTGAAGATGGATTGGGATTAGATTCTACAGGTGGATTGATATTAGATCGTGATGTTAGATTTGGCCCTGAAGATGGTGCTAGTGGAGATCCTGCCAAGACAGCACTAGCTGAAGTCGTGCTGAGATCAACGGTGGAAATGAGGATTTCTGCTTCTGCAGCTGGTGGAGAAGACACGGTCGTTGCTGAGCTCAGTCTGCTGAGGTCAGCTTCATCACCAGCCCCTGACAACAGCTCCAAGGACTTGGCCCCTCGGACACGCCTGAATGACCTGCTTCTTTCTGTCATGCGAATCCCCTTGATGGTCATCTCACCAAAGGAATGGAAGCTTGTCTGCCTCCTAAAGTTGGAGTCAGCATCACTACTGGATCTTCTACCAATCAGGCTTGACCTTCTTTCAGGAGTGTTGCTGCGGCTGTTTCTTCTTTCTGGTGTAGTACTTCTACTGTGCCCAAGACTCTCTCGACTAAGAGCTTTCTTGATTGCAGGAAATAAGCTTCCAAAGGACTTGCTCTTCTGTCTCTGCTGAGGTGCAAGTCTGACAGTTCCGTTGGTGCCCTTCAGACTAAACAAATGCTCTTTGCTGCCCAGGTTAAGAAAATTTGGGTTGGACAAAGATTTCCGGAGTGTTTCTTGGTGTGCTCTGGCATTAACCATTTTGCGAATAAGATGAGCACTGGGAGCTGCTGACTGAGGCTTGCCCTGTGTGCTCACATCAACAGGAATATTCATGTACCCAAAAGATTTACTCCTGTCCCTCACAGCCCCTGCATGATCATGAAACTTCTTCAACCCTGTGAAAGGAAGAGGAGGTTTCTCATTAGATGATCCAGTTGAAGAAACAGTCTGCAGACCTCTGGATGTATCAACATCGTCAAGACATTCAGCTGTAACACCCCCACCATTGCTGTCACCATCATAAATTACTGTCCTCATGTGGTCGCTGAGGTCTTCACAACTTGCAGACATCAACCACTCACTAACAGATTCATCCACACTGTTGCTAGCCTCCGAGACTGCACCTACTTCCCTGTCCATGTCCTCTCTAATCTCTGACCCACCACTCGGAGTCCTTGTATCATTACCCATGTTCTGAGAATGATTGTCAGCACTCGTCCTCCTTGCATTACTAGATGAATGTGGTCGTTTACCTTCTGCATTTCCAGAATCTAAACTGCTAGGAGGTACGTAGCTCGCCCTATCTTCATGTATTTGTTTCTTCTTCTGCCTGGTAAGTGAAGGTGAAAAGTTACTCCCATTATCCTCCAACTTTTGCCTATCCCAAGAAGCTGTAGTATCCAACATAGTTTCTGGAGCTGATCTTTGCCTACTATGAATAACTTCTCTCCCTGGTGAGCTCTGTAGATTGGCGTAGCCGTGTGTACGTGCTTGTGCAGCTACAGGGAAATCCATGCAATTGTAGACACTGACAGACTGTTCACTGGTACTCATATCGTGCCGCAACTTTGACCCTACAGGGTTCTCTACAGAATTCTGCCCGCCATATTTGTTCCAGCTGGCTCTGGAAATTTCGTTGAGATAATCGGCAGCCTCCTGCTGATCGTCTTCTCCTACTGTTGCAGATTTGAAGTCCCATGGCTCGTCAGCAGATGCAGGTGTTCTCACCCCACTCTGCTGTAATGACAACAGGTACTCAGCCCTTCCCACCTTGTTAGGATGTCTGATAACAACAGGGGACTTACTCACACGGACTTTCATATTTGGTGAACTTAAATTATAAAATTCTGTGTGATGAGGGATGCTGGGCTCTGAGATGGTTGCACTGGCCAAGGGAGATGGATCAATGGCAGAAGTGTGACTGCTACTGGAAAGTCTTAAATCAGATGATGTTTCAGTACCTGTCAAAGCACTTTTTGATGAAACAACCTGATTTCTACCTTCTGAATTTGTCCCAACCACATCAATTTTCCGGGGAATGCTGTGTTCTCGTCTCTGGCTTCTCCTAGGAACACCACTGTTGCTTGATCGGGATGGAGGTGGTGGCGGTCGTACTGTGACTCGAGTGTCTGTTTTGTGGCCACGAACAGCAAGGCTATCTGAACTAGGTCTACGGTTTTCAGAAGTTTCCCCAGGCCTTTCCAAGTTGATGACAAGACTGGATGACTGAACCGTGCGGTTCGTTGATGATGACTGGGAGACATGAGCACTGTAGAAACCAAAAAAAATTTAAACCTGTTAATGTTTAGCAATACAAAATTCATGAAACCCATTATTTATTAAAATAAGAAGACCCTGTTCATACCAACGGCACACCAGGTATATGTTTTATGTTTCTCTTTTGAAGCTTCCCAAAATGTCTAGAGTTTGTGCATTGATACATATACCATATGTGCTTCATGAATGAGATAGATTACGTAACATTGTTAGAGTAGACATATGTGAATGAACAATGTATGTGCTTTGCGAGTGAAATCAAACTGTCATAAATGCACGAATTCATTCATGTGAATACTTTAAGCTGTTTAACTGAATTTACCCAGGGGCCAACATTTTGAAAATGAGGATCATCAGGAGCCAGAGACCCGAGTCCAGGCATGGCCAGATCATTAATACAACTGGCAATGGTCCGCAGGCCACTTGCTAGGTCTTAGTGGGCCACAGTTCTCCAGCAGGCCACCAGTTGAATAGCCCTGGTATAGACTAATCAGAATTTGGTGGTGTGGTGCTGGCTGCCTTTATGTTCCAGAACACTACCTACCACCCATTTCAGGCTGGGTCATCCTTGGAAGCCAAGGCCATTTTTTTAAATCTGTCTTAAACCCAGATTTGAACTCAAGACATTTGGGCAGGCAAGCAAGCATCTAATTAACTATCATCCTCATGAAGCCGGTCCTTTAAAGAGCATCACTCTCATCATGGTCTGCCAGACAAACTCAAGTCTTTACCTAATCTCTCACCACATTTACTTTCCTACCCATGCTGTCACTTATATCCTGTACCCATTTTCATGCTGCTTGGACCCTGCCTCTCTATCCTAGTACTATGCCTTCTGCTATTATTTATTTCCACTCCACCACGGGGCTTGACATGGCCAGAATATTTCAGTTTTTGAGACCAGATGCTATTTAATAGTCATGTCTTCCTCAATATCAGTCTTTTAGGATGTCAGTATTTGGGGGAGGGGGAGTCTATGGTATTCTGAGCCTCTCTCTATGGTATTTTAGCTCAAAAGCTCATATCTTCTTCCTTAATGAAACTACACAAATAGAAGGGGGGAAAAAATGTGACCTACCCGTTACTCCTGTGTCTAGGAGCTGATGCTTGAGCTTGTGGACTGGCAGCACTGGATGTGAGTTCTTCTAAGTAGAATAGAATATCCAGACATGAAATAGCCAGTAAATTCTCTTACTTCTGCATTCACTGTTATGAAATAGCCAGTAAATTCTCTTACTTCTGCATTCACTGTTATTAAATAGCCAGTAAATTCTCTTACTTCTGCATTCACTGTTATGAAATAGCCAGTAAATTCTCTTACTTCTGCATTCACTGTTATGAAATAGCCAGTAAATTCTCTTACTTCTGCATTCACTGTTATGAAATAGCCAGTAAATTCTTTTACTTCTGCATTCACTGTTATGAAATAGCCAGTAAATTCTCTTACTTCTGCATTCACTGTTATGAAATAGCCAGTAAATTCTCTTACTTCTGCATTCACTGTTATGAAATAGCCAGTAAATTCTCTTACTTCTGCATTCACTGTTATGAAATAGCCAGTAAAATCTCTTACTTCTGTATTCACTGTTATGAAATAGCCAGTAAATTCTCTTACTTCTGCATTCACTGTTATGAAATAGCCAGTAAATTCTCTTACTTCTGCATTCACTGTTATGAAATAGCCAGTAAATTCTCTTACTTCTGCATTCACTGTTATGAAATAGCCAGTAAAATCTCTTACTTCTGTATTCACTGTTATGAAATAGCCAGTAAATTCTCTTACTTCTGCATTCACTGTTATGAAATAGCCAGTAAATTCTCTTACTTCTGCATTCACTGTTATGAAATAGCCAGTAAATTCTCTTACTTCTGCATTCACTGTTATGAAATAGCCAGTAAATTCTCTTACTTCTGTATTCACTGTTATGAAATAGCCAGTAAATTCTCTTACTTCTGCATTCACTGTTATGAAATAGCCAGTAAATTCTCTTACTTCTGCATTCACTGTTACAAGAATGGTTGGCAAGCATGCAGTGCTGTAATATACAGCTAGGCTGCAAAAGCTGCATCTTTCTGCCCTGTGATATTACATTTCAGCAAACTTTCAACCCCCAACACATCACACTTGTTAAGGGGTAATGAGTTCATTTCTTTTTTCTTTCCTGCATAAAATGGAGCATAGGAGATTCTGGCTATGTAGCCTGCAGATGAACAAGTCTATGCTGCCTTTGAGGCTGAGACAGGAGAAACTATAACCAGCTTCTCGTGGACTCAGCAGAGGTACTTTGGAGTGGCTGAAACGTCTGAGGACTGAGCACACGTGGGAATGTCCAAAGTGCCGTGACATCAATTGTGAAAACATAATATACTATACTATTCTGTGAAGGAGCTGTTGCATAATGATGATAAAGGCATATGCAAACAAAAAAAAGTAAAGGAAAACTTTAGCTGCTTCTGATGCATCGAGCGTATAGAGCTAGATATATACTTTTTTTTCAGCCAAACGGTATGCGATGGATAACGTCATCAACATTAGGTAGGTGGCCTCTACTTCCTGTGATATTACTTGGTACTCATTTTAGACTGGGCAGATCAAGGAGCCAATGCTAATTCAAGGGGGAAAATGTCCACCTTTCTGCAGCTATGAAAACACCAAAACATCAGTCATACACAATGTACACACCAAAACATCAACCACAAACAACATACACGTCAGAACATCAACCACACATATGTTACACCAGAACATCAACCACACAGATGAACACACCAGAACATCAACCACACACATGTACACACCAGAACATCAACCACACATGTACACACCAGAACACAACAACACACAATGCCAGAACATCAACCACAAACAACATACACGTCAGAACATCAACCACACACATGTACACACCAGAACATCAACCACGCACATGTACACACCAGAACATCAACCATGCACATGTACACACTAGAACATCAACAAAACACATGTACACGCTAGAACATCAACCATGCACAATGTATACACCAGAAACACACCATCTGCAACATATTTACCAGGATTGTTGAAGCTGATATCCCAGTTTCTTTTAAGAACATTTCTGATTTCATAATTCTGTGGTGAGCAAACATTGATGGTTGTGAGGGAATGAAGACAATCGTGCTCACGGATGTAGTCTTCTATTTCCTCTGGAGTCCCCTTCTGTGTCGGCTAAACAGATAGGGAAACAGCGTACAGGATTCAACCCAAAAAATGTGAATTCTTATAACAAAAAATGTTTCTAGATAACAATATGTATTAGGTAACTATTGTAACAGGGAGAAGTCATCACTTGTTTGACAGGAGGTAGAATATTGCGTATTAGTTGATGGGAAGAAAATCAACAGGTCTTGGCAACGATATTTTGTAAATAGTATTTGACGTCATTGAGAACCTAGTAGCACTTATTTTATAGGAGTCTATTGACGTCAACTGTCAATTTAATTACTATATTTGTGCAGAATAAGATGATGAAATCTGGTGCAATCGAGATATAATTAGAAAATCCCACGTGAGAACGCACATAGTAAACATGTTGAGACGTACTAGAATATTCTAGAAGCACACAAAAAGTGAGAAGAAAACTCGCATAACTAGCATTCCAGCATCCAAGTATAAATAATGAGTAACAAAGCACTTTAGCAGCTTTCAGTCTACAAAGACTTAAAAAGTGGACAGACTAGTAATATGGACCCTCAGAGCAAGCCTTCAGTTGTAGAGATGTCAGTCAAACACTAGAACCTTTCAGTCTACAAGACTTAGGAGACGAGGGACTAGTTACATGGACCCTCAGAGCAAGCCTTCAGCTGTTGAGACTCAAAGAGAACTTTCAGTCGTAGAGATGCTAACTCAACACTAAAAGGAGAGGAGCCAGTCACATGGAGCCCCCAAGACAGACACAGAGAAGAGACATGAAACAAGACATTGAGCTACAGAGGCAACACACAAGATACATGTATCCACGGTCAACAGAGACATATTAGGTAGGTACACTATTAAGATGTTAGAGTCGACAATCAAGCTGTTAGTATCAGACAGCACAAGAAGCCAGGTGGCAGTTACAGACACTAGAATCAGTTAACAAAGCAACTAGAGATGAAGAACACAACGCGACCTTCAGAGTATGTAACTATAGAAAGAACACAGCGCCATTCAGAATATCATTGACACGTTGTTTGTGACATTGCTGTAGTATCACAATAAAGACAGTATAGACAAGAACAGTTTTTTCCAGACATTTTATTATACAAGCATCAGAGTCACATGTGAAGCATGCAGCAAGTAAGACATCATCATCGTCACCACCACTATCGACACGATAATCTTTCTCCACTCGTCTATACCCTTCCAAATCAACTCCTCCTATAGCAAAACTAAAGACGAACCTGGGTGTGACATCGATGTACGCAAAGAACAAAGCCGTGCTATACTATATAACAGGAATTTAAGTATCCAGGCACATGGATAACATCCGACAGAAGATGTGCCACAGAGATAAAAAAAACAGATCAGGACAGGCCAAAACTGCATTTTAAAAAATGAAGAATATTTTGTGCAATAAATCCATGTCATTGGAGGTTAGGAAAACAATCTGCATGCTATATAAAGCCAGTTTTAACATACGGCCGTAAATCCTGGACAATTAATAAATAAGCCAAACAATATCTTGAGGCCTCGGAGATGTGGGTTTTACTGAAGTTTCCTTATAATTTCTTGGACAGCTAAGAAGAGCAATAAAATTGTTTTGAAAGGGGCGAGGGCTAGAGGACAACATATCACAAACATCAGAAAGAGACAGTCATCATTTTTTGGTCAAGTTATGAGAAGAGGGAAACTGGAACATGCTGTGACCACTGGAAAGATCTGTGGAAAGAGAGACGGGGAAGACAACGCAAGAAGATTTTTGACAACATTTTGTCAATGCATGAAGGGGTGTCAACAGACAAACCGATACACAGTTGAGGATCATGAAGGGTGGACAGGCATAATCGCCCATGTCAGTCCCCAAGACACTTAATGATCAGGTAACTAATGTCATGACCCCGTGACCTCTATCACTGAGGCTTACAGGGAAGTTAGACATTGACTTGGCTGTTAAAAAGCTATTTCATTCACAGGAACCCCACTCCAAAGTTGAAAGTCTGATTGTCAAAAAAGTGGAGAGTGTTAATGCCATCTTGCAGTGAACCCAAACTAATCTTGACCGTAACCAAACAACTGACACTTCACAGGTTTTTTAAGAGAGAGGGCTCATGCCACCTAGCAGATAAGTCAATCAACTCTAACCTTGACTCGATCCAAAGTGTTGACAATGTAACTGTCTAGCAAGTTATACATTAAATCGTCATCGCCAGGCTGAGTCTTGAAACTGAACAGCCCCTCTCCCATGGGGGCAACTCTCCCGGCTTCAATGCTGAAGTTACCTGCTCCTGATGCCTCATAGTAACGAATGCTCTTGAGAGGCCATTGCGCAAGAAGAGCTCTTGTTTGCTGAGGAGAATAAAAAAAACATTCACTTGTATTGTACACCTGTTTGTTATTCTGCTCCAATGAAGGACGCAATTTTTTTTAAAGCTCCATACCGGCTGTCAGCGGCGGCCCTAAAGTGAACCTAACAGTTGAACAGGGTTTCTAGGACTCACGCTCAGGCGATTTTCATATAAATGGTGGCACTTTATATCACAAGGTGTTTATCGCTCATTGTGTGGTCCTGGTGGGGATGAACATCAGTCAGTCATCTTCTTCTCGGTGTAACTGACTTGCAGAGTATGTTGAGAAAGGTGAAGACAGGCATGCTTCGTGCAGAGTGGCAAGCATCACTTCAGAGGTCTCAGGTAGTTAGCATCCTTTGGATATTTTCTCCAGGTGATGCCGGTGTGTTGAAAAACGAGCAAGCAGATAGACTGGCTAGCTCTGCACCACTTGGTGATGAACTGATGTATGACGAGCTGGATGTCGTGAGGGCCTTTTGGGAGTGATTAAACAGTGCGAAGGCACAGATAGATCATTACGGTCTGGGGAGAATGGTGCTGCGAGAAGCTACCAAGGGATCTGGTCATGGTGCTTAACACTCAGGGGAAAGACGAGATGGATATACGATCAGACAGTTACTGGTGCCATCGGAATTGAAGCTCTTCGCTTGCTGCTGAAGATGGGGACAGGTCGATTATGGGGTAGTCCCGGGCGCTGCGATGTGCTGTGACTTATGATCACAAAATAAAACTAGTAAACAAAGAAAGAGACCTACATTGGTAGCGTCAAAAATGTTCCAAGAATTTATGCCTGCAGCACCATAATATGCATATATGCAATACTTATAATGTACAATTTTTATAACCCATTTACCTTGTGTGGGTTCCAGGGTCCCGCAAGGACAGACCCACTGCCTGCCCAACAAGCATGTCATAAGAGCTGACTAACTGGGGACTTCCCAGTGTGCATTACCATATACTCAAAGGAGAGCGTGGGGATTACGCCACATACTCAAGGGGACGTTAAGGTCTCACCATATACGCAAGAGGAGCGTACGGATCATGGCATATACTCAAGGGGACGTGATCTTGCCATATACTCAAGGGTCTTGTTTCAAAATTTGAGTTTTGTGTGCATGTCTGTTTTACAGATCTGACTTATTTGTATGTAGAATGTTGGTTTCTTTGCCTCTCAGGCAAATACATTTAAAGGCACACAATTAGTCACCTAGTCATCTTTTATGGCATACTTTTTGTTTTGAAAAAAAAAAAGGGGGGGGGGGGGGGCGGTGTTCTACAATGATGCCAAAGAAAAGAGAACTCTCACCTCCAAAACCAGGGTGAGACCCCATGGAGATGCATGTAAGACACAGTTGCTTCCCTTGGCTCCAATTTTCTGCTGACTGTCTGAGTCATCTGGAACAACACTGATGAATTCTTCTGAAAATTAAAATCAAAATAATGTAAAAATTAATCTCAGAATTAATGGAAATTTTTCTTTCAATCTTAGATGGCAAATATTAACAGAATAATCAATGCAAATAATTCTCATGGCATAATCAAAGCAAAACAGAACAGAATAAATGTTAAAATAATGATAAACTCATGTGATTACTGCCAAAAAAAAAAAAAAAGAAATTTTCTGTAAGAATTAATACAATAATTAATGCAAAAAATGCATAATGAGAATTATGGAAATATGTTAAATTATATCATAAAATTAGGGGTTTTTCGTCTGAGATGTATAATAAATAAAGGAAAATTCACCTAAGAATTAAGGCAAACATTATTTGAAATTCAATTGAGAATTAAATTGAAAATTCATGTACATTTTATCTATGAATAAAACTGAAAAAGCAACACATGGAAACACTGCTGTATACAATCAATAAGGATCTCCAGTTGTATACTGATCTTTGTTTTATTCAGTTTCATGTAACTCAATCTTTGTTTTATTCAGTTTCAAGTAACTCAATCTTTGTTTTATTCAGTTTCAAGTAACTCAATCTTTGTTTTTTTCAGTTTCATGTAACTCAATCTTTGTTTTATTCAGTTTCAAGTAACTCAATCTTTGTTTTTTTTTCAGTTTCATGTAACTCAATCTTTGTTTTATTCAGTTTCATGTAACTCAATCTTTGTTTTATTCAGTTTCAAGTAACTTACTGCCGTATCTCATAAATCTTCTTCTTCTTCTGCATTCTGCCTTTCTATCCCCCAATTGAGCATAGGCCCTCAACCAACTCACGCCAAGTCGTTCTATCCTTCGCTATTGCATGGAGCTCCCCCCATGTCCTCCCTATCTTTCTAACTTCATTCTCCAGCTCTCTTCTCCATGTGTTTTTTTGCCTTCCTTTATTCCTATGTCTCTGTGGGTTCCAATGCAAAGACATTCTAGTTATGCTGTTCTCCTTTTTTCTCAGTGTGTGTCCTATCCAATGCCAGGGTCTTTTCCTCACCTCTTGGTTTACTGGTCCCTGTTTAGTTCTCTCCCAAAGCTCTACATTAGTTATTCTATACCATTTAATTCCTTCTATTCTGCGCAGGCACCAGTTAATGAATGTTTGTAGTTTATTAGTAATTGCCTTAGTTGTTCTCCATGTTCCCGCCTCATTCAAAAGTACTGATATGACATTAGAAAAAAAAAATGTTTGTTTAGTATTTCTTATAATTTCTCATAAATAAACAGCATTAAAACTAATTTTACAGTATTTATCGTCTTTTCCTGTTTCAATTCAGCAGCTTGATTAGAATGCTAGGCTCTCATTCCGATGGTCTGGAATCAAATCTTCATTAAGGTCATGGACATTTTTCCCCGTCAGGGTTTAAAAAAAATCAAGACCTGCACAGTTCATACCAAGTGCACTAGCCAGATAACCCTAAATCCTCAAGCTAAAGACATCCTCTAGAAACCCCCAAAAATTGTGTGATAACAGGCAATGAAGACAGCCCCTTCCCCCTCCACCACAATTTTTTTCTTCATCTTCATTGTGTTCACTAGCTGTTAACTCTGGCAGAAACTTCTGAATGTTAGTCCACCTCAGTACTTTATTCTTGTTCCAGAACCTGAGTGTTGTGTGAACAGATCTGGCTTATTTGTATGCAGACTCTTGGTTCCTTGCCTTTTAGGCAGATGTACTCGACTTCAAAGAATACCCCCCAGGTAGTCGACTCCTTTGACATGCCAGTTGGGGAGGCTGTGGGTCTATTCTTGCTTTTCTCACAATGGCGTCTTGAAATCCAATCAGAGAGAGAGAAAAAAATTCTGATGAGTTGTTTTTTATTAATCTAAGAAAAAAAAATTATTTTTGCCGCAACTATTCTTGTTTCAATTTCAACAAAATGTATTCCAACCAAATCTGAACCAGCAAAGTATCATAAACCGAACGTGTCCACATCACTTCTAAGAATATGTGAATTGTAAAGATCGGCACAGCCAAGCATGAGAAGCACACTGGACGCACACGAAGTCTTGTTAACCAACATAGGACTGGTACTATTAACCACACGACGCTGATGAATATGTTGAGAGGGGAGGAATCTGAGCACCTAAAGATGTGTCCGGAGTGCTGTGAAGATAATCTAACTCATAACTCCTATCATAAACCAGCACTCCTGCCTATCAACTGATGTAATATAACAAATGCCAATCAATCAATCAGTAGACTCTTTACAGTATGTTGTTCTCTTCACTGCATGCCTGAAAGTCTTTCTCTAGTCAGTTCTCCAGCCCTCTGGGCTTTCAAATCTAATAATGCATCTGCAATTTCCTGTAGCCCCCTTCGCAGAGCTCAGCCTCTGCTTTCAAAAAATCTCCCCCTCCATCACCATTCTCTCCATGCCACCATATGTAACCCCAAAAAAAACTAGAGATTTCACGACAGGATGCTGTTTATGAGTCAATTTTCCTCGCTGTTCTGATCATGTCAGTAGAATGACCTGTATAGTTACTTTTAATGTTCTTCAATTAGATCTGAATTTGTAGAAGAAAAACCAGAACACTGATTTTTTTTCTTTGTCTGCTAAAAGTTACTTTTGCCCTGACAAAAACATATACTAATCAAATAGGAACCAGTAAAATATTAGAAAAGTTCCATCCCTCTATCAATTTTTTTCTTCGTCTTTTGTTACTTTTGCCCTGACAAAAACATTCTAATCAAATATGAACCAGTAAAGTATTAGAAATGTTCCATCTCTCAATCAATCAAAGGGACATCACTTGTGTACTTACTTTTAATGTTCTCCTTCAGTCGGATTTGAATTTGTAGAAGAAAAACCAGAACATCGATTTGTGTCTCTTCATCTGCAGACAGAAATATGTGGACATCTGGGGATGTTATCTCACATACGTAAGCTCGACCCCTGGCATTGTGAAGTTTCTCCACCTTGTAACTGGGCCACAGCTCAAACGAGTCTACAAACAAAGGAAGAATATTTATGTACGACTGCTAAATAATTATGCCACATGAACTAGGTTTAAGCACAGGATGAGGTGACTGCCTCTTTCCTTCATCTGCCTTTCTTCCTATTAACCATTTCAGGGGCAGAATGACTAGCAAAGTAATGCAAAAGTATTCGATTCAGTATTTATTCAACATTCATTCATTTACTGTCCTGTTAGTTAGTCTTTCCTCTTGTGTCGAGTGCGGCACATAGGGCAGAGGTCATGACTCTCCATGCATGGCGGTTCGTTGCAATCTGTTGTAGGTCTTGGATGTCTGAGTGGCCCATGAGCGAGCCTTCCCTGATAATAGTTCTACGTAAGGTTTCCCTTGGTCTTCCACGAGATCTTTTCCCCTGTGGTGTCCAAATGAGGGCTTGGTAAGGAAGTCTTGATTTATCCATTCTAAGGGCGTGGTCGACATAGTTCCAGCGGCGTTTTCGTATACAATTAGACACATACTCTTGCCTGGATTCTTGCCTTATTTGTGTAATGGTTTGGAAATCTGACCATTTGAAATTTAGTATTCTTCTAAGGCATTTATTTTCAAAACTGTCTAATTTTGTGTCTAGAGTTTTCGTGGATTTCCAGCTCTCGCATCCATAGGTTAGTACTGGAATCACACAAGAATTGAAGATCTTGAGTTGTGTGTGTTTGCTAAGTTTCCAGATGTTAGACAGTTTATTTAAGGCACTAGATGCCAGTGCTATTCTAAATGGTATTTCTGGTGCTGTATCTCCTGTAGATGACATCTTGCTCCCCAGATAAGTGAAACTGTTGACTTTTTCAAGGCTGTTGTTGTTCAGCGTGATAGTGCCATTATATTCCACATTATAGTTAGCATCCTTCAGATATTTTCTCCAGGTCATGCCGGTGTGTTGGGAAATGAGCATGCAGATAGACTGGTCAGTTCTGCACCACTTGGTGGTGAACTGATGTAGGACAAGCTGGATGTTGTGAGGATCCTTTGGGAGTGAGTGAACAGTGCCGAGGAACAGATGGATCATTACGATCTGAGGAGAATGGCGCTGCGAGGAGTTACAAGGGGATCTGTACGACGCTCGACACTCAGGGGAAAGGCGAGATGGATATACAATCAGACAGTTACTGGTACCATCGGAATTTTACATCTTCGCTTGCTGCTGGAGATGGGGACGGAGCGCTTATGGGGGTGTCCTGAGTGCTATGATGTTGATTCTTACTACAACATTCAACTTGCCTCAAAGGGACTCGCAGTCTATTTCTCCATTCCTTTCTCTCTTTGTGCGATCACTTCGATATCATGGATAGAATCTAGTCCAGCACCTGTGGCTTCTGTCATCAGCGTTCACCTTTGGCTTCCGTCATCAGCGTTCACCTTTGGCTTCCGTCATCAGTGTTCACCTTTGGCTTCTGTCATCAGTGTTCACCTTTGGCTTCCGTCATCAGTGTTCACCTTTGGCTTCTGTCATCAGTGTTCACCTGTGGCTTCTGTCATCAGTGTTCACCTGTGGCTTCTGTCATCAGTGTTCACCTGTGGCTTCTGTCATCAGTGTTCACCTGTGGCTTCTGTCATCAGCGTTCACCTGTGGCTTCTGTCATCAGTATTCAACTTTGGCTTCTGTCATCAGTGTTCACCTGTGGCTTCTGTCATCAGTGTTCACCTGTGGCTTCTGTCATCAGTATTCACCTTTGGCTTCTGTCATCAGTGTTCACCTGTGGCTTCTGTCATCAGTATTCACCTTTGGCTTCTGTCATCAGTGTTCACCTGTGGCTTCTGTCATCAGTATTCACCTTTGGCTTCTGTCATCAGTGTTCACCTGTGGCTTCTCTCATCAGTATTCACCTGTGGCTTCTGTCATCAGCGTTCACCTGTGGCTTCTGTCATCAGTATTCACCTGTGGCTTCTGTCATCAGTGTTCACCATTGGCTTCTGTCATCAGTGTTCACCTTTGGCTTCTGTCATCAGTGTTCACCTTTGGGTGTCTCTTGGACATCATCCAATACAGGTACAAAAGAATACACCTGATCCAGAAGAAAACATTACAAGCAAGCAACAGAATGAAGACCTGGAACATCTCGCATGGCAATATGAACAAAGACGGCAAACCGACAATGTTGACGAAGCCTGGTCAAGATCATGATAGCAACTGAGGACCTAATGGCAGAACAACAGCGATGGCAGCTACGAAAATATAATGAAGAACTGAGCAGTAACACCACCAACGGATGGCAGAATAAGGAACACATAACCTAATCTGATCCAAACCTGCACAATAAGACAGAAATTACCTGGCCGCCCAGATAGACATGGAAGACATCAAATACTATCACTAAACACTACGTAATGAAACGGTAACACAATTTGCTGCCATAATTATAACTAATATTAACTAGCATAAGGCTAGCTACCTAGTCAGAGGCTGAACGTGGCTAACTAAAATCAAACAAACGAACAATGCCTAATTGGTGATTCTTCATCTTTTCAGAATGTGTCCAATATACAACCATCTTCTCTGCGTTTTAACTTTTGATACTTGTGGTTTGCCCAGGCATTTCTCTTAGTTCTTCACTCCTCTTCAACTTATCCTATTTTATGTTCATTGTTGTCAGGCATTTGTTTTCGAATGCGCTTAACTTTTGTTCAGTATCTTTAACATAGAACAACATTATTCATTTCATTATTGTCCAAGCCAGTGATTTTACCACCCTGAGATTAAAAACCTTAATCTAGACGGCAAGCCAATGAGGCAAATCCCACACAGCCACTTTCAACCTGCAAAGATGTTCTAATTAGGACAGCCATAACAGCCAGCCGTAACCTGCATTTGTGAGCAAGTGAGGGTGTGTGAATTATTATGTGAAAGAACGAAAAAAAAACTGTTTTTCAGATCTCCTGGGACACATAAAATGCTGTACAAATATGACAATAAATTAAGAGAAGAACAGTCTGCACTGACAATATCAGGGTAGAATAGCCTAAATAGAAGATATTATAGTAGAAGAGTCCAGACAGAAGTGATAACAGGCTAAAAGATTCTAAGATATGAAAGGAACAATAAAGCAAATATGATTTTTAAAAATTCATTGAAATCAAACCTGTAAGAGTACGCTCAGATTTCTTTCCATTCTTGGGTTTCTTCTTATGATACTCAAGCACTGGTTTGTCTCCTTTGTGGTAAAATATCAGGTACTTTGGCTTCCAAGTATCTGCCTTTGTTCCAATCAGACGCTTCCGGCTCTCATTTAACTTGTAAAACTCACCCTAAAGGGGGAAAAAAAGTAACATCAATGAGATTGAAACTGATGGAAGATTATTAAACGCTATCCTTGTGTGTGTCCCAAGACCCCCTTTTGAGGGATAATAAGAATTCACTAACTGTCCCTTTGACAAGGATGTCATAAAAGGCGACTAATTAGGGGTTTTTCCTTCAAAAGAGTCAAACTGCCTGAAAGGCAAGGAACCACCAATTTGCATATAAATAAGCCACATCTGTAAAATAGATGTACAGGCAAACTCTTCTGGAACAAAACTATGGTCCAGAAATGCATGAACAACCTAAACTTTCCGCTGAAGTTTATAACCAGTAAACACAAAGAAGAAGATTTTATGTGGTGACATGTTGCCAGAAAGACTAAAGTGGGCACCAAATGCCTGAAGAAGTCAGATGTGTTGGACGAAAATATGCTGTAAGTGGGCATAACTAATTATATCCTCAGATGAACACATAAAAAATTACAGGCTGTGTTAGTTATGTCAGTTGCATATGTTATTTATGTCAGTTGCATAACCATTAAGGGGTCACTACACGGCATTTTTTTCCAAATTATGACAAAAATATTACTTTTTCAATGTGTTTATTTTTGTAATTTTCGGCATTCGTAGAATAGATTACACACAAAATTTGTGTCATTGGTAAACATTTTACAATTGAAAAGGTAATACTAAAGACACCAACCCATGCACTTTTTTAAGTAAAAAAATTTTTAAAAGTCACTTTTCTAACAATTCTATTTTTCTGTTTGTTGTGTGTGGGATCTCCTAAATTCTCAGCTAATATAAAGATTAGAGATGTGAAATTTGGTGTGGATATTCCTAACACAATATTATAGGGTCAGGTCTATTTGAAATTACAGTTTATTAGGTCATTTACTTTTTAAATTTGATTATTAAATGAAAAAGCTACATTTGTGGATTTTTTTAACATACCAAAATTTTAATATTCTAAAAAAAATATTTAAAAACATCTTTAAAGTAAATAAACTAGACCTGACCCTAAACATAAGTTTAAAGTTCATGAATCAATCATTTGTTTTTCAATACCTCTGTTTGTTTTTAAGATTTTAGCTGTCTAAGTACATGTTGTTTTTTTCATCAAGATGGCGGCTGTTGCCATGGCAACTATGTTTTTTTAAACTTGAAGTCTACAAATGTATCAACATACATTCCTACAAACGACCATTATAAAATAATTGGTCTAACATTGTAAATAAAAAAAATAAAAAATTTCCTGTAGTGACCCCTTAAAGAACACTGCAAATTCCTGTGTGGATTCCTGGACCCCAGCATGGAGAAAACAAGAATAGACCCACTACATCCCCAACAAGAATGTTGTAAGAGTCGACTAATTGGGAGCTTCCTTCAAAGTTTGAGTGCATCTGCCTGAGAGGCAAGGAACCAACAGTCTGCATACAAATAAGCAAGATCTGTAGAACGGATACTAATGCAACACTCAAGTTCTAGAACAATATCAAAGTCCAGAAAAGGACGAACAACCAGGTCTTTCCCCCAGGGTTCATAGCAAACATCAACAAAAAACACAGCAAACCAATTGCAGCTTATTTTAAGTTGTTTATGGTTGTTATGTACTAGGCAATTTTATGTCTTTTATTTTTTTATAGACATTTTGACATCATTTTTTTAAACATTTTCTAGAAATTGTTTCGTGAGTATATGCTCTTCTTTTTCCATCAAAAAAATAACTGCATCTGACCCTAAATGAGGTCAAAAGAAATTAAAACATATTAAACTTGACATCTCTAATTCTAATGTCAAATCCATACTGTTGTATGGGGCAGAAACACGGAGAACAATTAAAACAATTATTAATAAACTACAAACATTCATTAATTGGTGGCTGCACAATATAGAGGGAATTAAATGGTATGTTAGAATCACTTCTTCTTCTTTCGTTCGCCTGAAAAAAGTTGTCTATATCAGCAATTTTGTCTCTTGTATAAATTTCACTGTTGTTAATTCATTCAGTGGTCCATGGATTTTACGTTCCACTGGTGTTCTTTCTGGCCAAAAGGTTTTCCTTAATGTGTCAAATTCGGTGCAGTCCTGGAGTACATGCTCTTCTGTCTGGGGCACCTTTCCACAGGTGCACATGGCTGATACGTCTATCTTGAATTTTGTGTACATGTGGTTACATAATCGGTTGTGCCCTGTTCTGAGGCGGAGGATAATGACTTTGTTCTGATCTGTCCAAAATAAAATAGTCGTCTTGTGCTGGGGCTGGTGGTTTCCTGATCAGAATCATTAATCAGGATCCACGCCATTGCTATGGCGTCTGTGCACTGTGCTGAGCTTCTTTGAGCTCAGACATGAGTTAGAAGAAGAACGGAGCACTTATGGGTTACTACCCGTGTGCCGTGATGTTGGTCCGTTGTACAAAAATTCAATTCAATCACAAAGAAATGTTGAGCTTTGTGAGAGAACAAAACAAGCTCCAGTGGACAAGTGTTGGATACAACACACACTCAGAAAAATGAGAACAAAACAGCTAGAATAGAATGAAGAATGTCTTTGCACTGGAACCCACAGGGGCATAGAAATAAAGGCAGACCAAAAAACACACGGAGAAGGGATCTAGAGAGTGAAATTAAAAAGATGAGGAGGACATAGGATGAATTGCATGCGACAGCGACGACAGAAAAATTTAGTGTGAGTTGGTTGATCGTCTATGCTCTACTCATTGTTAGAAGGCTAAGAAGGTAGAACTAGAAGAAGAATAGAATATGATATAAATACAATAGTTATAATAATCATATTCAGGCTCTACTTTAAACTACGGCCAGTTAGTCGGAGTTCTGTCCCCTTGCTGCAGTGCAATTTACGGAGTGGAAAGGAGGGAATGAAACAAATGACATAATTACTGTGTGTTGGCAATAGACAGCGTGCACTGTGCTGCTATGTGCAGTGTTTTTTCGTAATCATACGGTTACGGTTTGGGTTAGGGTAGGGTTAGGGTTAGCGTGCACTGCCCTGCTATAATCATACGCTTAGGGTTTGGGTTAGGGTTAGTGTCGCCGCATCTCATCTTCGCACAAATTCAAAGTAGCAACCCAAAACCTAACCGTATGATGACAGTAGGGCACTGCACGCTGTCTATCGCCAACACACAGTAATTATGTCACTTGTTTCGTTCCCTCTAATCCACTCCGTAATGTGTCGTAAGAAGCGGTAATTGAACGCGGTCGCTAATTTGAGTCGCAGCACGGGGTCTGCCAGGCATGTCGACCTCACTTTGTTTTCTGATTCGTGCCGTCTCCAGTCCGTAATTGCACTGCAGCCAGGGGACAGAACTCCGACTAACCGGCCGTCTACTGTTGTCTACCGGCCGTAGTTTAAAGGAGAGCCCATATTTATATTATATAATTATGATCATAGGTTCCCCTGAAGATGATGTATTATAATAACTTATATGCAACCTACTGATCATCGTTCTTATTCCTAATTATGTAATTTAGAGGGAATTGTTCCGTGAGCAAAAATGATCCTAGCACACGCACGTGCTGCTCACATTCCTGGACCGCACCTGTTGACGCTGGCGTGGAACACTGCAGGAATGTGGAGAGAAAAGAGAGCTTTGTTGTTTGAACTTCCAGCCAGTAAACTTTCCAAAGTGTAAAAAAAAAAGTACCTATACGATATAAAATGACCACAAAAATATCCGAAAACCACTTTGAAATGTTCGAGTTTCTTAAATGAGGACCCCAATGGCGCTAGTGTGTAGAGGGAGGGTTGATATAGAGATAAGACGACCTCTCACCTGATAGACGACATTGTTGGCGTTCTCCATGTTGTTGTCATTTCCTTGTTGTGACGTCCGGGGCCAGGTGTGTCTTGCAGACACCGGCCAAATCGCTATTTTACAGATAATATTTCATATAGTTTTATAATTAAATTATTTATACATGATTAGCTTCTTAATTTATTAAATACTTATTAGTTAATTATATATTAGATTGTGGAGAGGCATAAGTAGAAGTCGGTAAGACACTTGATGATTATGAAGATGTACGTGTGGTTTCGAGGCATGGCGTCCGCCTCCAGTGTTGGAGGTCCCGGGTTCAAGCCCTGTTGAAGGCTAAGATTGTATTTCACGTTGACTTGTAGTAATTTCCCCTGGTCAGCGGGTTAGTAATACCGGACGCCCGTGTGTATTGCTGCGCACGTTAAAAAAAATCCCTTGGCAGTTGGATATCGAAAAGATAATCCTAACGGCGCTGCCCGGGCAAAATTTAGAGTTAAAAATATAACCATAGTATTTCAGGATCCTCACCGGTGTTAAGGAGTTCGTGCACTGCGCTGATACTTTTCGGATTCAGGCTTGAGTCAGAAGTAGAATGGAGCCCTTATGAGTCACTACCCTTGTGTCATGAAGTTGTTCCGTAGTCTAAACCTAAACCCTATATGCATGAATCCTGTTATATGAGGTTCTGCAGGCAGCTAATGTCTGGGAAAAAAAACTGATCATCATCATCAGGTGCCTTGCCGACTGGCGTAGGCGATCATGCTTCTCTACAATTTGCGATCTCCTGCAGCATGTATCAGTTTGTGTGCCGACACACCTTTATGCCATGCAACAAGACTGTCAAGCATCTTCTCTCGTTGTCTTCCTCTATCCCTCCTTCCACAGATCTTTCCAGTGGTCACAACATGTTCTATTTTCCCTCTTCTCATAACAATGCCAAAAAATGATGACTGTCTCTTTCTGATGACTGTGATAAGTTGTCTTCGGGCTGCCGCCTCTTTCAAAACCTCTAGGTTGCTCTTTTTGGCTGTCCAGGGTATTCTAAGCATTCTTCTGTAAAACCACATTCCCGAGGCTTTAAGAAATTATTTGGCCTGCCAACCGATTGTCCAGGATTCACAACCATATGTTAAAACTAGATACATGTAGCAAGCAAGAATTCTTTTGCTAACTGGTCACATAATGCATAAAAAAGAACACACACAAAAATACCACACAACCCAGTCTTCTTCTTCTTTTGTCAAAATCTGCTTGTGCCGCTAGGCGTCGCAGTCTATCAGATGATCGGCAACCGAGCCAGGGCGCGCTCAGTCGCTTCATATGCCGTGATGTTATGAAGTCTCAAGTTGTCCGTGACTCCTTTAATCCATCTTCTTCTTGGTCTTCCCCTGCCTCTTGGTGTTTCGATTTTCATGTTGTATGCTCTTGATGCTGGCATCGTTGGTTCCATTCTCATTAGGTGACCAAACCATTTCATTCTTTGCTTCTCAATAAATTTAACGATGGGTATGGTTCCAATAGTTCTTGTAATCACATCGTTTCTCACTCGATCTCTTCTGGTTTTATTCGCAGCCATTCTCAAACATCTCATTTCACAGGTGGTTAGTCTTCTCTCGTGTTCTTTTGTTAATGTCCAAGTCTGACATTGATAATGTCGGTATAAAGATTGTATTTATTATTTGTCTTTTTATCTCAGCTGGGACAGCAGGGTGTTTTAAAATTGGGGCAAGCTGGTATGTGACATTGTTGGCTTGTTGGATTCTTGCTTCGATCTCTCTGTCTATTTTACTAACTAGTCATATAATGCCTAAAATAGAACACACACAAAAATACCACACAACCCAGTGAACACTATAAATCGAATTATAACCATGAGGATATACCGGATTGTGTGTGTGTAAAAATGATTACTACAGCTCGTGTTCTTTTTAACCCCTTCTGTCGCCAATAATGCGTCACACAATGCACGAACTCAACAACTCCGGAGGCGATCTTCATGGATCTCTGTTTAAAAAAAAAACTGTTGCCTTCAGGTCTTGATGGAACCGAATTTTAACAAATTAACCTTGGCTTTCCGATCGACCCAGCCATAAATTGGTACCAGGTACAGTCTTCGGAAGTAAAGGCGGCCGGTGGCATTTTGACCACACCACACACCGAATGCGGATCAGTCGATAAAATATAGGTCTAGTCCTAAATGCCCAATACATCTGAAAGCGTTGAAGGGACCTTTACTAACTTTTCTTTGTTATGTTTATTATTATTCAATCAAGTGTCTAAACATGCACCGATCCTAAACACAAAGTGTTTGAGAATGGAGGTGGAGGCAGTCACTGCAGCCTTCCGCTGGATTTAGAATCAACTGTATACACATGCTAGGATTGTAACTGACTCACAGAACATGTTGAGAAAGGTGGAGACAGGCATGCTCCGTGCAGAGTGGCAAGCATCACTTCAAAGGTCCCGGGTAGTTAGCCAGCCTCTTTTGGATATTTTCTCCAGGGTATGCCGGTGTGTTGGGACATGAGCAGTCAGATAGACTGGCCAGTTTTGCACCACTTGGTGGTAAAGTGATGTATGACAAGCTGGATGTTACGAGGGCCCTCTGGGAACGAGTGAACAGTGCCGAGGCACAGATAGTTCATTACGGTCTGAGGAGAATCGGACTGCGAGGAGTTAAAAGGGGATCTCATGGATGTTCGATACTCAGGGGAAAGACGAAACGGATAAACAATCAGACAGTAACTGGTACCATCGGAATTGTAACTCTTCACTTGCTGCTGAAGATGGGGACGGAGCGCTTATGGTGGTGTCCTGAGTGATGTGATGTCGATTATTAATTCAACATTCAACACAAGAAATTGTCTACTGCAGACGCACTAAAACCAATGGCGCCTAAAATAAGAGCTCATACTATGTACAGTTGCGTCAACATCATCAAGTGCCTTGCCAGCTGGCGTAGGCGTTCATGAGTCGTAACACATCTCGGTCTTTGGAGTTCTGGATTGATTCCATTGATGATATTCCTCCATGCCATTGTCTTAAGCCGTCCACCATCATTTCTCTTGGTCTGCCTCTGCCTCTTCTACCAGTGATCTTTCCAGTCGTCACGATATTTCCCAGTGCTCCTTGTCTCATCACATGACACAATATTTTGGAAGAAAATATTACCAAGTATATCCCCCCTCCCCTCCCCCTCTCCCGTTGGCACCTCTCCATTTTCCCAACCGATGGTGTTATATTGTTGTATGGGCAGGCATGAGATATGAGTGTGTGTTCGTTAATGCCTTTCTGTCTTTCCATATATTTGCGCTTGCCTGCGTGTGTGTGTGGTGGTGGTTGGGGGGGGGGGGGGGGGCGGGGTGTTCAGACACAACTGGATTGAAACAAAATAATTTCAGTTTCCAAAACAATTGCTGGATCCCTTTACCACCAACCAGTACGACTGAAGAGTATATACAGGATTTTAAATAGTAATAGAAGCGTCTGTACTATAATCTCTAGACGATGGTTTGCCGGTCCAAAGGTTAAGGGTTCAAATCTGTATTGAGGTGGATTCATTTAAAATTTAAACTTAGCTTCCAGGCCACATAAGCCTAAAATGGATATCAGATAATGTCATGGGAAGTAAAGGCCGCCGGCGTGACCTTGACCACATCACACATAGAGTATCAATAGGTAGATCAAATATAATTACTCATTGTTCCAAATTCGCGAAAAGGTTCCTTCTCATGCTGAGTTGAGTTCTGTTGAAACTACATCACAGAACTCGAAATATTCCCATGAGTACCACGTTCTCAGTTTCAGCATCGTCATCATCATGTAGCAGGCCCTTTGCAGAACGTCGCTCTCATCACAGTCTGCCTGAAAGAAACTCGGTCTCTCGCCAGCTCTCCCGTCTCATGTACTTTCATACTCAAGAAGTCACTTATATCCTATGCTAATCTTCGTGTCGGTCGACCCTTGCCCCTCCTTCCTGGTACCATGCTTTTTGCTATATTTTTGTCGAATCCGCCGTGGCGCTTGATATGAACAAAATATTTCAGTTTCCGAGACAGGATGCTGTTTGATAGCCAATCTTCCTTGATGTTCAGATCTTTCGAAATGTCAGTATTTATCTTCTTCTTTGTCCAAGATATTATGAGAATCAATTTCAGCAGCCAGCTAAAAGCTCTAATGCGTGTGCAACCAGTAGCAGTTTGATTATATGTCCGTCTCGTCTTCTCTGACAGAGCATGCTGGGCTGGAGATCTACTAAAGTCTGACTTAATTGTGAAGACTTACCTGACTGATTGATTGATCGATTGGTTGATTTAATGACTGATCTGCGACTTGTGCTAGCGTAGTGACTAGACGCTCGCCTTCCTACTCGAAGGTTTTCAGCTCGAATCCAGTTTGTTTCTTTAAATGATCGTGGCCAGGACTATGACGCAACCTTAAATGCGCACCAGGTAAAGTCCTGGGAAGTAAAGGCAGCCAGCGTGATGTGACCACAACAGCTACCGAGTAACAATTGGTCCAGACAAATATTGGTCTAGCATCAAATACTCGATGGGCTACTGGCGTAAATAGAGTACACTTTAAGGCGTGGTTTTTCTAGGCATATTTATGTTCATTTTTGTTGTTGTTGTTGTTGACATTTCCAATCTGAACAGTCGATCTTGATGCTAAATCACCAACAGGTGGGATCTAAATTGGCACCCCTGCATTACAAATCGCGTTCGCAACGCTTCATCAAACATGTCTACCACACAGCTTGAATTCCACAACTATGGAGTATGACAGACGTCAGTCAGTTCGTCTCAAAACTATTCTTAAAAAGAAACATGAAACCGCATCTGGGCCTTGTTCTGGTTTCTATTTGGGAGAACGAAGAACAGACCCTTTGCTCTCTTACAACTGTAATTGTAGCAGGCGATTGCATGAGAACCAAAAGTCTGCATACAAATAAGCCAGATCTGTAAAATGGATGTTCTGCAAAACTCAAGTACTCGATCAAAACTAAAGTCCAGGAGTGGACGAACAATCATAACTTTCCCCTAGACTCTGCAACTAGTGACCACTCAGAAGAAGAAGAAGAAGAAGAAGAAGAAGAAGAAGAAGAAGAAGAAGAAGAAGAAGAAGAAGAAGAAGAAGAAGAAGAAGAAGAAGAAGAAGAAGAAGAAGAAGAAGAAGAAGAAGAAGAAGAAGAAGAAGAAGAAGCCCCCGTGTGGGTTCCGGGGCCCCATTGTGGGGAAAACAAGAATAGACCCACTGCCTCCCCAAAAGCATGTCGTAAGAGTCGACTAATTGGGGAGCTTCCTTTGAAGTCGGAGTGCATCTGCCGGAGAGGCAAGGAACCAACAGTCTGTATTCAAGAGAATGAGATCTGTAAAACTGATGCACACGCAACACTCAGGTTCTGGAGCAGGACTGCAGTTCAGTAGTGGACGAGCAACCAGAACCTTCCGCCAGAGTGTACAGCTGGTGAACGCGAAGAAGAAGAAGAAGAAGAAGAAGAAGAAGAAGAAGAAGAAGAAGAAGAAGAAGAAGAAGAAGAAGAAGAAGAAGAAGAAGAAGAAGAAGAAGGAGAAGAAGAAGAAGAAGAAGAAGAAGAAGAAGAAGAAGAAGAAGAAGAAGAAGAAGAAGAAGAAGAAGAAGAAGAAGAAGAAGAAGAAGAAGAAGAAGAAGAAGAAGAAGAAGAAGAAGAAGAAGGAGAAGGAGAAGAAGAAGAAGAAGAAGAAGAAGAAGAAGAAGAAGAAGAAGAAGAAGAAGAAGAAGAAGAGAAAGAAGAAGAAGAAGAACCAGCATTTCTAACCACAACAATCTTCGCTACTGTAAACCGCAACCAAACCAGCAGCGACGGAATGGCGGGCAACGCCAAGCTGGCAAGTATGACGAAGGTGGTCCCCGACTCGGACTGCCCGTAGACCGAGAGTTGGCGAGAATGATTATGCCAACGAGCTCAGTTGTGTGGGGGAAGTAAATATCAAGTCTCCCCCCTCACTGGCATAACCAAACATGTACTGGAAGTTCATTTTTGTGAATTTTCTTCTGGTACTACCAAATACTTGGATTCTGACATCGGCATCGTTGGAAAACGTTCCAGGTAAGCCGTTTTTCTGACACAGTCTTCACCTCTCTACGTAACAATTCAGTGTAACCAGTTCCATGATGTGGTCTGCTGGGTACAGCTATGCACAATAACGTTTTGCCTCAAATGCGAACTTGAATTACGTAATCGGGCTACCGTTTTTTTTCACTTCTCTCATACACTACGAAATAAAATAAACCGATGTCTAACCACCGAGGCCGGAAAGCAGTATATATAATAAACAAATGAATGTACTCATAGGCACTTACAGAAGGAAGTAGAACCTAAGATTAGAAGGACACACTAGACAACATACCAATCGCAAGCTATAGTTCACCGTACTGGGAATCGAACCTTTCACCTCCACCAAGAGACGAAAGTGTCGACAGAGCTCCGCGGCAGGAACAAGTGTACTTAGACTTATAACTAACTAAAAAAGTTTCTTTACTAGCTATGTTCATCATACAGCTTAAACCCAACAAATGTGGAATAGGGACATAAGTCACTCAGTTCAGTTCCTGTCAAAATCATATTTTTAAAAAAAATCACGAAATCATGTTACTTCTTTTTTTTTTTAAAATCACCACGGAAACCATTTTATTATTTATGTTGACAGTTAGCTTGTATTTTGGTAGAAGTAATCACTGAGGTAAATGAAGAAAGGAACTGAACAGGTGAAAACTACTTTTTATATAATGAACTGAATAGAATTGGGGAAAAAACCAGCATTTTATCAAATGACAACAGGACAAGCAAAAGCTTTATTTATTAAGCTGAAGAAAATCTTGTTTAGTAAATTCCTGTCATTAAAGGTTTGTGGACTAAGAATTTGTGTATGTTACATAGAACTGGTGTTGGCCTCTCACTGTGAACTCAGAATTTGTGTATGTTACATAGAACTGGTGTTGGCCTCTCACTGTAAACTCACACAAAGAAAACATGGAGGAAAAATTGGGGGGAGGGAGGCTCATTTTTTTACAATATAATTTAAAATTTTAATGGGGGTTAGTAATAAGAATTAATAATAACGTGCTGAATGACCCCAAAAAAAATGTGTTAACATTTGAAATAATATGAAATATATCAACAAATTCTTCAAATACGAAAATCTACACCTGGTTCCTTGATTGAGATTTTGGAAAAGGGGGCGGGGGGGGGGGGGGGGGGGGGGGGGGGGGCTTAGCTCCTGTACAAATTGTTGACTTTTTTGCGCTGGGTTCCCCGGGTGGGTTTTGGGGCCCCATTTTAAGTGGAAAAAAAAAGAACTAGACCCTCCACCCAACCCTTTTTTAACAAGCATGTCATAAAAGTCAAATAATTAGGGGTGTTTCCTCCAGGAGATGAGGAACAAATATGCATACGAACAAGAATATGCATACAAACAAGAATGAAGTCCAGCAGTGAACAAATAACCAGAACTTTCCACGAGAGTTTACAGATAAGAAATACAAGGAAAGCAAAACAAAAAAAAATTGCCTAAGGTTTTATCCCACATGGCTGAGTCTCTCAGCAGAGCAGCTGGCCACCCACCGAGAGCATCACACAAAAGCCTGACCTTTATAGCTACGGCACAAAACCCCCATGGATCTCCATAACAATTACACTGGTAAACAGAACAGTGAAGGTGTGAAATGAATCCATGAGTTTTAGAGGGTGAGGTAAATGAGTTGACCACTTCACTATGAAGACTCCCAAAACAGAGGGAGAGCTCTGCAACTCTGTTCCCATGAAGAAAGTAATTTGGTGCTGTCAGAAGACAAGTCTTTTCACCAACCTCTGCAGTTAGCCCCTGTTCAGGGCTTTAACTCTTAGAGTCCCAAGGAACGCATCATACGTTCATAGATTCCTGCCTACAAACCCAATAAACGCAAGATGCGCCAATTTTACGTCTCTCTTGACTACCCCTTGGGCCTGTCATGCTAAACCCCCTGGGACTCAAAGAGTTAACAACCTGAACACCATTGCATTAGACCTTACTGTTTAAGTCCTCACAGCTTTAACAACCTGAACACCACTGCATTAGATCTTACTGTTTGAGTCCTCACAGCTTTAACAACCTGAACACCACTGCATTAGATTTTACTGTTTGAGTCCTTAGGGCTTTAACAACCTGAACACCACTGCATTAGACCTTACTGTTTAAGTCCTCAAGGCTTTAACAACCTGAACACCACTGCATTCGACCTTACTGTTTAAGTCCTCTGAGCTTGAACAACCTGAACACCCCTGCATTAGACCTTACTGTTTAAGTCCTCAGGGCTTTAACAACCTGAACACCACTGCATGAGACCTTACTGTTTAAGTCCTAATTAATGCTTGGTAGCGAGTAAGAGGTAGATAGTCTTCTTCTTCTACGATCCTTCTGTCAGAAAACTTCTATCAGGAGGCTGGTACCCTTTATGAAAGCTATCTTGCAATTCCTGTCTTTTCGTGTATCATACAACTTTGTTAATTGTGGTTGGAACAGGTCAGACTGTGTCTCTGTTGGCTGGATACAATTAACAGTTTTGGAGCACATGCTCAGCATTTTCTGGTGCCGCGGTACATAGACAAATCTCTGTGTTTCCTATACTAAAATGTTTGAACATATCTTGATGAAGTCTGTTGTGCCTTAGTCTGAATATTATACATTGTCCCTCTCTAGAGAGGTGATCAAGCGAGTCTTGAGGAGAGAATTTAGTGTGTGTATCCAGCCACCCTTCTTGGATACTTGATTGTATCAATGTCTGTTGATGGGTTAAGTCACTGTTTGGTTGTACCATTTTATTGCCGCTTCTGGTCAGTCTGTCCACTATAGGTTGACAGTACTGCAAATGGGAGGATAATAGCGAGAGTTGAGTGAAAAGCAATCTCAGAATGTTTGCAACCAGAATGGGAGATACACACTGTTGCAGCTAACACATGCAAAGGCTCTTTCTTGAATATCCCATTAATCACATCAGATTTTTTCTTCCACTTTTTTACATTTTGGTCTTGTCATACAGAAGAAAACTGCCTTTCCTAATGACAGCTTTCACTGTGCAACCAGTTACTTTGACAGTAACACTGTCATGATTTTTCACAGGGGTTATTTCTTACCTTAGTTTTTCTGTCAGGGGCAAAATTAAACATCCTAACCTGCACAGTCTGTGGCAACTGCATTAGCCAGGCGGCTCTACATCTTCAGGTTCAAGGCTGCCTTGTTTACACTGCCCTATTTACAAGTGATAAAACAGACAGTAGTGACACTTTTATTTTTCACCTTGTTTGCTTCGTCCTCATCTTCAGCAGCCCGTGCAGAGTTCCAGTACTGATGGTACTGGTCGTAATCTGGTTATTTGTCTGTCTTGCCTTTCCTTTGAGTGTAGTCAGCCAGCCAGACCCTCTGGTTACCCAGGTGCCTCATTCTCTCCATAATAATCTTGTTCCTCTACTGATTCCATTGTTTGTTCCCAAAGAGCTTTGACCACATCTGCCTTGTCATGTATCAATTCACCATCTAGGGGTGCAGATCCAACCAATCTGTCTGCCTTTTTATTACCCATACCTGTCTTCTAGAGAAAGGGTGAGGAATATCTGAAATCTTAGTTATATAAAACCCAGAAATCATTTGGGCTGATCCTGCCAGGGCAACCAGAATGAATTTTTGACCTTTCCATAAGGCTCCTGGGGCCCCATTGTAGGAAAACTAGAATTGACCCACTGCCTCCCAAACAAGTATGTTGAAGGAGTTGACTAATTGGGGGCATCCTATGGAGTACCTCTGCCTGAGAACCAAGAGCCTGCATACAAATAAGCCAGATCTGTTAAACAGATGTGCATTCAACAACCAGGTTCTGAAACAAGACTAAATTCTGGAGTTGGAAGAAACATAGTAGATTAGTGTTAAGTTAATAATTGTGTATGGCCAGTAAATGATATTATGAATGTCCAAATGAACCTTGGTAGAAAGAAAAGTCTTTTCTACAAACTTCTCAATCAATCATGTTCGCTGGACTGTTGAATAATATTTCTGATGGGATGAGACACAAATGGGAGTAATATCATCATCATCATCATGTATCATAGCATATGTCATCTATGCCTTTTCAGTTCATTGTATGCAACACTGTAATAGCAATTTGCTACATTTATCGCACACTTCCTTAGCAAGGTGCTGCAGTATCCCATACTCTTAGATCCTACATTGAACAGTGTTGTCCTAACATAATATTTTATGACCATAGCAAGCTGCTAGATAATCATCTGTTATCCCTTGCTGTCCCAACAAGAAGTTATATTATCCCCAAAAAGATACTATATTATCCCATGCTGTGTCAACAAGATGCTTCATTGTACTATCCTGTCCCAACAAGATGCTTCATTGTACTATCCTGTCCCAACAAGATGCTTCATTGTACTATCCTGTCCCAACAAGATGCTTCATTGTACTATCCTGTCCCAACAAGATGCTTCATTGTACTATCCTGTCTCAACAAGATGCTTCATTGTACTATCCTGTCTCAACAAGATGCTTTATTGTACTATCCTGTCCCAACAAGATGTTTCATTGTACTATCCTGTCCCAACAAGATGCTTCATTACCCCATGCTGTCCCATGAATGATGAAGTGTGATAATAAGCCTGCACCTCAGAAAGAAACAACGTTTGTTATCAGACAGTTTCCCATTAAGCTCTGAAAACCAGCTTTTCTATTTTTATTTCCTACCACAACTTTCCACATGTCCGTTTTAGGAAATCCAATTAATTTGTTTATATTTGATTCTTTGTCCACCCTATATCATTGGTTTTTATTAGGAAAGTTTTTGTAACTGAAGGTTAGTAATCCTGCTGTATTGTTATTCAACAAAAGCTTTTATTGAAACTTTAACATCTTGTCTCTATATATATATATATATATATATATATATATATATATATATATATATAGAGAGAGAGAGAGAGAGAGAGAGAGAGAGAGAGAGAGTTTTTTCACAAACTTTTTTTCTTCTTCTTCTTGTAGTTCAAGCATATAACGTTGGTAGTCATGCCTATCCACAACCTTCTGTCTGTTGTACTTTTAATCAGGTCTAACACAGATAATATTCTAGACCACAATGTCAATCTGTCCAGCATCTTCTCTCTCAGTCTCCCTCTGTCTATCTTCACCTCCACCTCTCCCACCGTCACGATGTACTTGTTTTGTCATTCTCATGGCATGACCAGTAAATGTAGATTGTCTCCTAATATGGGCAATCGGTTCTGTTCGTCTGTCAGTTTCTTCATGCAATCGGCAAAACGTATAGGATCTCTATGTAATTAGTAAAAAGTATAGAACTTTTTCCACTGGAAATATAGCTGCAATCTCCCTGTAATTAGTAAAAAGTGTAGAACCTTTTTCGCACCTTTCTATCTGTCTTCTGTTACCTCACCAGGACATCACACAAGTGATAAACACCCGATGACACAAACTGTCACATGTGGATGAGGATCACCCATGGAAAGATCCCAGAAACCGCGTTCAGCCATTAGACCATATTTATGGCCGGGCTATATTGCGGTCCCTGTTAAGAGGGGCTTCAAAAAAACGAAAAATTACATCCCACAAGTTCCAGGCAAATAACCGCACGTTTCTTCTGATCAGGCATAATGTGCCAGGCAAATAACCGCACCTTTCTTCTGATCAGACATAATGTGCCAGGCAAATAACCGCACCTTTCTTCTGATCAGACATAATGTGCCAGGCAAATAACCGCACCTTTCTTCTGATCAGGCATAATGTTCCAGGCAAATAACCGCACCTTTCTTCTGATCAGGCATAATGTGCCAGGCAAATAACGCACCTTTCTTCCGATCAGGCATAATGTGCCAGGCAAATAACCGCACCTTTCTTCTGATCAGGCATAATGTGCCAGGCAAATAACGCACCTTTCTTCCGATCAGGCATAATGTGCCAGGCAAATAACGCACCTTTCTTCCGATCAGGCATAATGTGCCAGGCAAATAACCGCACCTTTCTTCTGATCAGGCATAATGTGCCAGGCCCAAACTTTCGGCCATCATTTTGTGATGTGGTCAACATCTTTCTGTTCGTGTTTACTTCCCGTGACAATTCCTCATATCCACACTTGAAACTGAGTAGACATAAGATCCCTAGGTCACTTATAAAAATCTGCCCTGTGTAGTTTGGAACCGAAGGCCTACGGGCCAGAGGATGAGCGGCTAGCGGCTATGCAGCGGTGGCTCCCATTGGAATCTATCTGATAAGCTCTGCTCTAGGCGGCGATGCATCTTCAGATAGAAGTCTCGAGATTAGATGAAATAACACGTCTAAGAATGCGTGAATGTGTAATGAGAGGTGGATCTGGCAAGGAGAGACGCATGAGAGGAAGAGAACTTAATCAGAATGCTACAGAAACAGCATCTACATCTTCTTTCTCAACCATTATAAGTTCAATGTGACAAATGCAGTTCAGTTTTCTAGTCATCATGCTGTTTATTTCTCTGTTTTCTTCAGTTATCTCATTTGGTACATAGTCAGTCATCATCATCATCATCATCAATTTCCTCTTCTGCCGTTAAGCATTTTCGGGAGGAACATTTTGTGATCCATTGCTTGATGGGCGGCAATGGCTATTGTCATTCCTTGTTGATATAGCAGCTCTCCAATGTTACCAATCCATATTTTACTAGAGCGGTCTCATGCTTTCACTTCAGATCTTCTCATGTGAGGCGCCTGTGTTGGTAGTTGTTCTAGCTGCAATCTTACGAGTTGACCAAGAATGCAGCCAGAACACCTATCATAGTTATGACATAGTCAGGAATGTACTCATTTGCTGCGGGAGACGTTGGGTGTACTCGCTGTGCGGTGATGTTGATTCTTCAGTCAGTAGTGATGAACCTCTGTCTTTCCAGAAGTTGCCGCAATTACACGGAGAACCGCAAGAGTACATATAAGTAGAAGTTGATAGACATATATATATAGACTTGATACTTACGGCAATATATAAGAAAGGCATTTTAGCATTCATGTATTGATTGATGTTGTGTTTACGGTGTATACCTATGATGAATTATTTCATCATTAAATACCAACTGAAATGATCCAGTCTAATGTAAAATGAGTTTGAGAGTTCTATATAGGACCCTTCTTGTGTTTAATCAGAGGCCCTTTTTAGTGGGAAAGGGGGGGGGGGGAAGAGAATAGACTCACTGCCCATAATATTTAATAAAGGGCTTTTTTCAGATATGGAAATCTACACTTCTTCTTCTTC
>CAJHNH020003323.1:220000-230000 GCA_905116865.2 Candidula unifasciata | reverse complement strand
GACAGACAGACAGACAGACAGACAGACAGACAGACAGACAGACAGACAGACAGACAGACAGACAGACAGACAGAGAGAGAGAGAGAGAGTTAGTTAGTTAGATAGATAGATAGATAGATAGATAGATAGATAGATAGATAGATAGATAGATAGATAGATAGATAGATAGATAGATAGATAGATAGATAGATAGATAGATAGATAGATAGATAGATAGATAGATAGATAGATAGATAGATAGATAGATAGATAGATAGATAGATAGATAGATAGATAGATAGATAGATAGATAGATAGATAGATAGATAGATAGATAGATAGATAGATAGATAGATTGATAGATAGATAGATAGATAGATAGATAGATAGATAGATAGATAGATAGATAGATAGATAGATAGATAGGTAGGTAGGTAGGTAGGTAGGTAGGTAGGTAGGGTAGGTAGGTAGGTAGGTAGGTAGGTAGGTAGGTAGGTAGGTAGGTAGGTAGGTAGGTAGGTAGGCAGGCAGGCAGGCAGGTAGGTAGGTAGGTAGGTAGGTAGGTAGGTAGGTAGGTAGGTAGGTAGGTAGGTAGGTAAGTAGGTAGGTAGGTAGGTAGGTAGGTAGGTAGGTAGGTAGGTAGGTAGGTAGGTAGGTAGGTAGGTAGGTAGGTAGGTAGGTAGGTAGGTAGGTAGGTAGGTAGGTAGGTAGGTGGGTGGATGGATGGATGGATAGAAGGAATGATGGATGGATGGATGGATGGATTGATAGAGCGACCGACCGACTGACCTACAGATAGATAGTTAGACAGACAGATAAGTAAACAGGCAACTAGACATTTAGGTGGGTAGGTTTGTGGTTCTTTAAAGCATATTTACTCGTAGTAAGCTTCCCATCTCGTGAATAGCTATTTTTGCCATTATTCTGGACGTTCTAATCTTTACAAGACATTATGAGTCAGATTCTGTGACTGTTCCGAGATAAGTGCACCCGTTGGCGCAGGCGATTGTACAGTGTGCACGTGTATGGTGTGTATGCTGTATGCATGTTTTTGTTTATTTATGCTTATGTGATTTTGCCGAAATATATGTGGTGTATGTGTATGTGTGTCTATCTGTCTAGGTATGTGTTAACGGTACGATTTCCTAATCTAATGAATAAAATAATTACTTTCAGCATATCTTGTATCAATCTACCAGAGGCTATGGTTGAAGAATTTCCCCAGAGAGTAAATATTTGCATTTTGTACACTTTGGTATATAAAATCCATCGTTTAGCCATTAAATATTTTAAAACAACTCTCACTTGGTCGAAGAGTAGTGCCCAGAAGCAACATAAGTAATTACAACTCTAAACCGGCAAGAAGACGGCTGGAGTTAAAATCAAGCTGAATGTATGACAGTAATGCTGCATCAGTAATAATGACTTAGTAATTAGCGACAGCCATCATCATCGTCAATCCTCACTTGCCTGGCCGACTGGCGTGGGCGATCGTGACTCCCTACAACCTGCCATCTTCAGGTTGTGTTGACACCCCTGCATACCTTGACATAAGTCTGTCAAGAATCTTTTCGCGTTGTCTTCCACTATCTCTTTTCCCCACATATCTTTCCTGTAGTCACAGCATGTTCCAGTTTCCTTCTTATAACTTAGCCAAAAAATATACGGACTGTCTCCTTCTGATAGCTGATCATCGGGCTCTCGCTTCTTTCAAAACATCTACCCACTTACTTACTTAGTGGCTCCTCTTCCACCTTGGGGTGTAGTGGTTTGCCAGAGAGATCGTCTGACGTCTCTGTCAGCAGTTTTCTTTCTGGCTTTGTTCCATTCCAGTCTTCTGTCAGCGAATGTCGGATGTTGTCTTCCCAGCGGATCCTGTGTCACCATGGAGATCTGGTTCTTAGCCTCCCATGATGGCCGATTTTCTCTCATTCTGCATTCATGTCTAAACTGTTGTAACAGTGATTGATTCACTCTTGTTTGTAAGGACTGGGTGTCAAGATCTTGACGTATTATCTGATTGTGCACTTTATCCCTTCTTGTAACTTGGACCACCTTTCTCAGATCTTTCAAAACATTTCGGCTATTTATTCTGGTTGTCCAAGACATTGTAAGCATTATTCTTAGTAAAAACAGTAATAGAAATAGATGCAGATGGTTTTATGCCATCTGATGGTTTGGGGGATTACAAATGAAAATAGGCTCTGGACTGCGTTATTTCTATCTTTGCCTGTAGCCCAGGACATGCCAGCGTGACAGACAACATGAAAGCGGATATACACTTGCACGCAGTGTTACCCTAGGAGGTTGACATTCTGTAGACAGAATGGGCAATAGTAAATCACATTAATAAACAGACTAAGCAATAGAAAATCACATAAATAAACAGACTGGGCAATAGAAATCGCATAAATAAACAGACTGAGCAATAGAAAATCACATAAATAGACTGGGCAATAGAAATCACATAAATAAACAGACTGAGCAATAGAAAATCACATAAATAAACAAACTGGGCAATAGAAATCACATAAATAAACAGACTGGGCAATAAAAAAATCACATAAATAAACAGACTGGGCAATAGAAAATCACATAAATAAACAGACTGGGCAATAGAAAATCACATAAATAAACAGACTGGGCAATAGAAAATCACATAAATAAACAGACTGGGCAATAGGAAATCACATAAATAAACAGACTGGGCAATAAAAAATCACATAAATAAACAGACTGGGCAATAGAAAATCACATGAATAAACAGACTGGGCAATAGAAAATCACATAAATAAACAGACTGGGCAATAGAAAATCACATAAATAAACAGACTGGGCAATAGGAAATCACATAAATAAACAGACTGGGCAATAGAAAATCACATAAATAAACAGACTGGGCAATAGCACATCACATAAATAAACATACTAAGCAATAGAAAATCACATAAATAAACAGACTGGACAATAGAAAATCATATAAATAAATAGACTTGGGCAATAGAAAGTCACATAAATAAACAGACGGCAAAAAGAAAATCACATAAAACAACAGACTGGGCAATAGAAAATCACATTAAAAAACAGACTGGGCAATAGAAAATCACATAAATAAACAGACTGGGCAAAACAAAATCACATAAATAAACAGACTGGGCAATAGAAAATCACATAAATAAGCAGACTGGGCAATAGAAAATCATATAAATAAACAGACTGGGCAAAAGAAAATCACATAAATAAACAGACTGGGCAATAGAAAAATCACATAAATAAACAGACTGGGCAATAGAAAATCACATAAATAAACAGACTAGGCAATTGAAAATCACATACATAAACAGACTAGGCAATAGAAAATCACACAAATAAACAAAAGGGGAACCCCTAAAACCGTAGACACACACACACACACACACACACACACACACACATATATATATATATATATATATATATATATATATATATATATATATATATATATATATATATATATATATATAATAAACAAACAGATAATGTATTGATCGGCACTCATAGATAAAAGAGAAAGATGGAAGGACACCCTAGACAATATACAAGTCGAAAGCTGTAGTTGCCGTGCCGGGAATCGAACCGGTCACCTCCAAATGTCGTCTGCAGCTCGCTATGGGAACAAGAGTACTAAGAACATGACCAACTAAGCACCGGTAAAAAAATCAGTTTTTACTTAGCACGTCTATATTACAGTTTGAAATCCAGGACTATAAAATATGGATTGAATTCATCTCAAATCATTGAAATTGCACTTTAAGTTTGGATAAAAATACCGTTCGCAATAGTAAAGCCTTGAAGACTTTAAACATAAAGATACTGATCTTTCTGTGAAGCAGAAGCGAGGTATAGCTCGCAGTCGCCACATTAACCAATACAGAAAATGAGTAAACACAATGAGAAACATGCGTAGGAGAAGATTATAGGACTTTTGATCATGTCCGGCCTGAAATCTAGGTGGTCTTGAAATGAACAATGAACACATTTTAAAACAGTGTTGACACTCCTATACTTCTTGGTCGACAAACTTAAGTAGCACAGCATTTGAATCATATTGTTTTGGAAGAACTTCTCCCAGGCCTGGTATATTTTTAACAGCCGTGCGCAATCATTATGTGTGTGTTTTGGGGGGGGGGGGGGGGGGGTGGAAAAAAATGGGGGGGGGGGGCGAGTGTCATTTGAAACAGCTGCCATGGAAATGTGTTGCGAACCACCACTTATCATTACCATTATTAATGAGTGTTCTGGTTATTGTTTGTGTTCGTTGCGATAACTGCTTTTACCCCTTTTTTCTCTCCTTTTGCCTTCCTATTTATCGAATTCCCATTTTCTGTGAGATTATGAGGATAGTACCATTTGCCAAATTTCCCTCCCTGCTCCCCCCCCCCCCCCAATCTCCCTTATTTTTCTTCCCTTTTTTCGATTGTAAGTCACTTGGCATGTCAGACTTCAGTCAAACGCCATTAACGCCACACTCTCTCACCACCCTTTCTTAGGCTGCCCTTTATTATGTATATATTCATCATCATCATTTATCCTCGTGTGCTGTAATTTATCACATAGGGTTGGAACTGTGTTTCTCCATTCCAGTTTGTATCACCTGTAATCAATTCAATATCATGGATGGAATCTAGTCCAACTGGAAAATATTATAAATAATGAAAGAAAGGGCAGTATGAAAATTTTGATGGGTGACCTGAATGCTAAGATAAGATCAGAGAAAAATTACCAGAGAACATTATAACTATCTTTACACTGGAACCCACAGGGGTATATTAATAAAGAAAGGCCAAAAAACACATGGAGAAGGAAGCTTGAGAATGAAGTTAGGTGGGGAGGACATGGGGAGAGCTACATACGATAACTAAAGATAGGACGACTTGGCGCGAGTTGTTTGAGGGCCTTTGCGCTATATGGGGGGATGGAGGCCTCGCTTCTCCAGTCCCTTTTTTCCCCGTTTTAGTACCTGTTTGATGATTCTCTGCTGGTTTATTCTCAGGATATATCCACTGTAGCGCCATCTTCTCTGTCTTATAACTGTTGATACTAGTGGTTGCCTAGACAGTTCTCTTATTTCTTCACCTCTACTGAATTCATCATATTTTTTGTTCAGCTGTTATGATTTAAACATTGTAAGGATTTAATCTTGGGCATCAAGATGCGTAAAAATTTGGCCTTGCCGCTTATTTGGTATGTGCCACTGTGGCGTTTAATATGGCCAGGATATTTCAGACTCCGCAATATGATGACCTTATGACCATTAAATATTTTTTTATTTTTTAGAGAAACATAAAAGATTACGTGGGGACATATTACATTGTTGGGAGAGATAAAGGAAAAGGAGGGGGGTGGAGGAAGAGAGATAGGGCAGGGTGAGAGAGATGATGTGCAAACACGCCACGTAACACTCCTTACATTCTCTCTCTCTCCCTCTCTCCATTCTGTCTCTCTCTCTCTTTCTCTCTCTCTCTCTCTCTCTCTCTCTCTCTCTCTCTCTCTCTGTCACACATACACAGGCGCACGCAAACACACACAAACACACCAGTAAATCAAGGAAAAAAGTAATGTATGAAACCATTATCCAAACACACACACACACACACACACACACAACAGAAAGGAAGCTGTAGGAAATCCCCGCACAACGCTTACATTGTCCGCACAGTTACACACCCACAGATTCACTGAATCAGATGCTTTAACACGCCACATAATGCTGGCCTACACAAAGATACGTATACAGATACAAAGACACACACGAGACAGAAAGAAAGATATGCAAACACACCACGCAAGCTCTAAAACACCCGTGTCACCGACACACCAAACCTAGAAGAAATTAATTCATTCTGTTGTCTACTCTACGTTTTGGGCGTATCTGCGAATAGACCAAAACTGGGTGGCTTACCCTGTCCGGCCAGGTAGTTAAAAAATCTTTAGGCCATGTAAAAGACTTCTTAACCGTGAAGAAAATCCGCAACATAAATCGGCGATTCCCAACGTGTAGATGTCTTTTTTCCACATCAGCGGTTCATCGGTTGTAGATTGTCTCATCCCTACGTGGATTCTGGGGCTCTATTATGGGGTCGTTAGAAGGGAGGGGGGATATAGACCTACTGCCTACCTAACAAGTGTGTCTAAGATTAGACTAATTAGGGGGTTGCCACATATGCACGAAACATTTTGGAACACGACTATATAAAGTCCATAAGTGGACGAACAATCAGAAATGTTTGCTGTAGTTTACAGCTAGTGGTCGCGAAGAAGAAGAGGAAGAAGTTCTCTTCCAGTCAAGCAGACAATAACTTTTCCTAAGTCGACTGCTCTCTCTTTGTATACCATCTCTTTTTCTTACTCGAAGTCGAGGTTTCAACGTCACTGCAATTGGGTTTTCCCATACTTACTCCAATCCTGTGTCGATGACAGTCAAATGAAATGTCCCTCACTGTCGCGTTTCAAAAACTGGTGAACAATCAGTTCTGGAACAATCCCGAAATAGGCGCAAGAAGAAAATGCACATTTTAGTTGCAAGAGGCACCAAAAGCTAGCAGTCACCACCAGAAATACAGTTACAAAATAACGCAGTCCAAATCAGCACAGAGATACATCCCATACAATGTTTTTTTTTTTTTTAAATCCAGAAACCATGAGTTGTAAACCATTTGGCTTTGTACTATGCATATTGCAACCCTTTGGCCTTGATTCCATGATAGAAACCGTAAATCTGGGAGAAATGTGGCTTTTTTGCCTACCCCCGGGCGTGAACCTGGACCACTAGGAGTTCGTCACCCGGTCGCCGCGAAGTCAGGTTTAACCAACTACTCTAGTGAGTTGGGCACAATGCATATACCAGCTACATTGAGCACCACGACACAGCCGCTGCCCAAATGAAAGTCACGTGAAAAAACACAGCTCGAAGGGGAGCCAGGTCTTCCCAATCAGGGTAATGATTGGTAACCACATATGATGATCGAAAGAATTGCTGGCTAATACTGAAGGCAGTTGAGAAGCGACTGCCGGTAAGGTTAAGACCGCTGACCTCTCATGCTTGAGAGCCAGGTTCAAACCTCGCTAAGGTTATGGATTGTGTTTCTGTCCAGAGCAAAAAAAAAATTCTAACCAACACAATCGTTGGCTACAACACTAGCCACAATCTTTCGGCTTAAAGACCAACACGCCCCCATCTTCTTCTTCTTTTGGCCTACAAAATAAAACTGATAAATACAGACTTTAATTGGCAGTTTGGTTTTGAAAACAACCGCGTACTTGAGATATAACTGAAATTACACCCAGCGACTTAGACTAGGGGAGTCGCCGTGGCGTTGGCATCTAGACGCCCGCTTGCGGATCTGAAGGTCGTGGGTTCGGTTCCTGAAGAGATTCGGATTTTTTTCAAAAAATGACCTTGGCTCCTAGGTCGACTCAGCCTTGAATGAGTACCAGGCACAGTCCTGGAAAGTAAAGGCGGCTGACGTGATGCTTACCACATCACCCACCAAGTGCCGTTTGATCTATAAAATTAAGGACTAGCCCAATATACCAAGAACGCCTAAAAGGTGTGGGAAAGGGTCCTTAACTTTTACCCTAGACTAGCGAAGAAGCTGAACTGTCCCTAGTGTGGTCGGCTTGTAATACTGCATACTGTGCTGCACGTTTTACTTGACATGTTTATTTGTACCTGGCAAACGAATGTGATCCTTGATCAACCTTTGCCCACCTGAGATTACATTTTGCCTTTAGGGCCTACATTTTTGGGTCCTTCGGGACGTTGTGTTATAATTGTTCTCAGTGTTAAAAAAAGTTTGTTTTATTAATTACCCGTGTACAGTTATTCATTTTCACACTTGGCATTAATTTACAGTCCCTTGACAATGAAGTATAAAATATAGGTGGAATTATCAACCTAGAGCTTCGTTGTGCTTAATCCTGACCCGGTTACATTTTAATATGCTTCGTCGCAAATTGAAGGTCCCGGTGATCTTGCACATTCCTCCAGTTTCTGGAAATAGGACATTAGAAGGTGAGATAGCAAGATAACCTCGACGCATTATATCAATGTCGTCGTCGTCATCATCATCATCATCATCATGGAGCAGGTCCTTTGCAGAACGTCGCTCTTATCGCGGTCTGCCTGAAAGAAACTCGGTCTCTCGCCAGCTCTCCCGCCTCATGTACTTTCATACTTTAGAAGTCACTTATATCCTGTGCCCATCTTCGTGTTGGTCGGCCCCTGGCCCTCAATGTAAGACCCTGTAATATAAGAGTGTTAGAAAAAAGTGTAACCATGGAGGAAACGAAACACGAAGCTCATTCAATTACTAGCTCCAAGTAATGCCTCGCCATTACTAGTGGCAAATATGGCCTCGCGATTAAATTGGAACGTTTCCATGCTAACTATTGATATTGATTGATTCAGATGGAAGTCCTTTTGTGTTGACTCAGTTGAAAATTATCTTGAAAAGATTCAGTCGGTCGAATTTTTCTTCTTTTTCTTCGCGTTTACCAGCTGTAAACTCCAGCGGACAATTCTGGTCGATTATCCATTTCTGCACTTTGGACTTGTTCCAGAATTTTAGTTTTGCATGCACATCTGTTTTACTTATCTGGCTTATTTATATGCACAATGTTGGCTCCTCGCCACTCAGGCAGATTCTGTCCGACTTCGAAGGATCTTAAATTGAATAATTTAGACCTTCTCATCGATAGATTAACTTGGACGTTCTCATCGATTGATTCACTTGGACGTTCTCATCGATTGATTCACTTGGACGTTCTCATCGATTGATTTACTTGGACGTTCTCATCGATTGATTCACTTGGACGTTCTCATCGATTGATCCACTTGGACTTTTTCTTGCATTGGTTCAGCTAAACGTCTTCTTGGATTGATTCGGTTAGAAGTTCTCTTGGATTGATTCAGTTGGAAGTTTTCTGATTTGATATAGTCGGAAGTACTCTTGGGTTGAGTCAGTTAGAAGTTCTCTTGGACTGATTCAGCTGGAAGTCCTCTTGCATTGATTCAGTTGAAAGTCCTCTTGCATTGATTCAGTTGGAAGTCCTCTTGCATTGATTCAGTTGAAAGTCCTCTTGCATTGATTCATTTGGAAGTCCTCGTGGATTGATTCAGTTAAAAGTCCTATTGGATTGATTTAGCTGGAAGTCCTCTTTGATTGATTCAGTTGGAAGTCCTCTTGGATTGATTCAGTTGAAAGTCCTCTTGGATTGATTTAGCTGGAAGTCCTTTTGGTTTGATTCTGTAGATAGATACCTTTTGCGTTATTCTGTCACTTCGGCCTGCCAAAAGTTCGTTGTCTGCTGAACATTTATAAACAGTTTTACATAAACATGAAAGTGCTTCGTTCATATGTATAATCAATGGCGGTCCGCAAACATTACATATGGTTAGCCAGTGTTTGCTCCGTAATGTGGCGGTTATATAATTCAAGCACTGCCTTTCTGCTAGGTGAAAGAAAAGCTGCACGCGACAGTGTGGCACGTTAAATATAAGGTTAAATCAGTAATAACAACTAAACAGGAATTGATTGCAGTGCTTCAGATCTATAAACAACGCTCCATCCACATATGTCAGATTGTATAAACTTTCAGTAGCAGATGTCTAATTAACTAATATTTGTCATTCTTCGTCGTCTTCTTCTCCTCCTCATTCTTCTTCTTTCTTCTTCTTCTTCTTCTTCTTCTTCTTCTTCTTCTTCTTCTTCTTCTTCTTCTTCTTCTTCTTCTTCTTCTTCTTCTTCTTCTTCTTCTTCTTCTTCTTCTTCTTCTTCTTCTTCTTCTTCTTCTTCTTCTTCTTCTTCTTCTTCTTCTTCTTCTTCTTCTTCGTCTTCTTCTTCATCTGCTTCTGCTTCTGCTTCTGCTTCTTCTTCTTCTTCTTCTTCTTCTTCTTCTTCTTCTTCTTCTTCTTCTTCTTCTTCTTCTTCTTCTTCTTCTTCTTCTCTTCTTCTTCTTCTTCTTCTCTTCTTCTTCT
>CAJHNH020003323.1:210000-217500 GCA_905116865.2 Candidula unifasciata | reverse complement strand
ACTTGGGAACATATGCTCTCAGCGATTTGTGACATATGCTCGAAGAACTTAAGGTCACAGATTTCCAGAACTTGGGCCACAGACTGTAATATTTTGGGGACATATGTTCTCAGAACTTGGGAACACAGGCTCTCAGAGCTTGGAGACATATGCTCTTAGAACTTAAGGGCATGGTCTCCCAGAACATACGCTCTCAAGTTCTCGTCATGTATGCCATGACGAAAGCGACCTTCTTTTAGAGGACCTGGTTATTCATGATGATGATAGCAACTGATCTGATTCAGGGTCGAGTACCTTGCTTCCTTTTTTTTCACATTCAATGTTAACGGAAACAAGCACTTCAGGCCACATGGGGATAAATAGATAAAAACCTTTAAAAACTTTATTTCTTGCTTATTCAGTTTATGTAGTCCGTAATTGAATATGTTGCTTTCTTCTTCACCACATATACTCCTAACTAAAAGCATGCACCGCTAGATCAGATAGGGGATAGATAGTAGATATAATTCGTTTACTGTATTTTCTGTTTCTTATGCAACTTACTTGGATGAACCAATGTTCGCACTGATTGTTATTGATTAGTTTGATTTATGCAGCTGATTGCCTTCTCTGTTCCTATGTACAAGTTTTCCTGTCTTAATGGTTTCCCTGTGTGCTTTTGCTCCGTCGTTGATCTTTTCCTTTCTTTTCATGGTTATTTTCATAGTTTTCCTATGGCTTTTATTTTCATTGTTTATCTATGCGTTTGCATTTCCATAGTTTGTCTGTACGATTTTTTCCCGTGGTTTCTCTGTACGTTTCTGTTTAAATCGTTTATCTGTACGATTTTGTTATCATGGTTTATCAAAACGATTTTGTTATTATGGTTTATCTGTACGATTTTGTTATCATGGTTTATCTGTACGATTTTGTTATCATGGTTTATCTGTACGATTTTGTTATCATGGTTTATCTGTAAGATTGTGTTATCATGGTTTATCTGTACGATTTTGTTATCATGGTTTATCTGTACGATTTTGTTATCATGGTTTATCTGTACGATTTTGTTATCATGGTTTATCTGTAAGATTGTGTTATCATGGTTTATCTGTACGATTTTGTTATCATGGTTTATCTGTACGATTTTGTTATCATGGTTTATCTGTACGATTTTGTTTTCATGGTTTATCTGTACGATTTTGTTATCATGGTTTATCTTTACGAAATTTTGTTTTTATTGTTCATCTGCACTGTATTGTTTTTAAGGTTTATCTTTTCACTTTTATGTAATCAGTTAACGACCAACCAGTTATCAAACTATTCAGTTGACTAGCTAGCTAACTAACTAGCTATTCATAGAACTAACTAGCTATTCATAGAACTAACTAGCTATTTATAGAACTAACTAGCTATTAATAGAACTAACTAGCAATTTATAAAACTAACTAGCTATTTATGGAACTAACTAGCTATTCATATTCCGATTCCTTTTGAGAACAAAATTGAAAGGTAGGATTCATAGAACTAACTAGCTGTTCATAGAACTAACTAGCTATTTATAGAACTAACTAGCTATTCATAAAACTAACTAACTATTCATAGAACTAACTAGCTATTCATAGAACTAACTAGCTATTTATAGAACTAATTAGCTATTTATAGAACTAACTAGTTATTCATAGAACTTACTAGTTATTCATAGACCTAACTAACTATTTATAGAACTAATTAGCTATGCATAGAACTAAATAGCTATTCATAGAACTAACTATCTATTCATAGAACTAACTAGCTATTTATAGAACTAACTTGCTGTTTATAGAACTATCTAGCTATTCATAGAACTAACTAGCTATTTATAGAAATAACTAGCTATTCATAGAGCTAACTAGTTTTTCATAGAACTAACCAGCTATTCATAGAACTAACTAGATGTTCATAGAATTAACAGCCAAGTATCTGGCTAACCAACCACTTCACTAAGCTAATCATTTCAACCAACCAATCAACTAATATGTTAATAAATTCAAATATCTGAGAACAATCATATCATCAGATGGAAAATGTGTGACAGAGATCAACCGCAGAATAGGTCACGCGAAGGCAGCATTTCAGAAAATAAAAAATATCGTGCAATAAAAGTCGCTCTCATTTAATTTTAGAAAGAGAGAGCTAAAATGTTACTGTGAATCTTGGAATGTCACTGGACAAATTAGGAAGAATTTAGAAGCAACATAAATGTGGTTTCTGAGACGAATGTTACGAATACATTGGACGGCCAGAGTAACTAACAACGATTGTTTGTAAGAAGTTAACGAAAGTAGATCTCTATATACAACAATAAGAAGGAGACAAATACTGTTCTTTGGCCACGTAATGAGAAAAGCATTGGAAAACATCGTGACAACTGGAAAGATCAGTGGAAAGAGGCGTAGAGGCAGACGAACAGAGAGAGGATGATGCTGGATGGGCTGAAATGATAACATGGAGGGATATCATCAAGAGAGCTGTCCCAGGCAACCAGGGATCGTGATCTGTGGAGACGCATGAGCGCATACACCAGTTGACAGGGAACGTGATGATGATGAATCAATTAATTTACCAGCTGTTTATTTAACTAACTAATCAGTAAACTTGCCAGCCAAGAAACATGTAGATTTGATGCTAACAGAGACTTTCCAGTTTGTTGTTGTTGTTATTGTTGTTGTCTTTTTTGCTTAAAACATTTTTACCCTGCTGGATTGTTATTTTATCACATGATTCATATCTCCACATCCAGCCTAACAAGCTGAACAAATGTCAAAATGTAGATAAAATAAAAAAAAAAAGCAAGAAACGATGGGGTGGGGGAGGGTGGTGGAAAAAAAAGGGAGGAGGGGGGGGGGGCTGGTGAATAAGCGAGGCCGGATACTTCGGGATAAAATCACAGTCTAAATGGGCAGTGCGAGAGCCCATAAATCAATGACAAGGAACGTGTCTGGCATGCACGCGCATGCGCCTACCGGTCTCAGATTTGTGCATGACTTCCTGCATGAAATCTCGTTGGCTATAAAATGGCCGGGAAAATGGCTAGTCGTAAACAACAAACGAAGGGCCCCCGGTTGTTTGTTATTTTGCGCACATAGAACAGCGCCACTGAAGTGTATATAGTAGCCTAGGTCTTCAAGGTTGCTCATTGATTAACAGCAAAGTTGGCCTCATGGTATTCGGCATCAGTGACGCCGGAACCCCGGGATTTTAACTGTAGGAACTTGGAGATTTAGGCTCTCGTAACTTGGAGACTTAGGCTCTTAAAACCTTATGACCTAGGCTGTCAGAACCTAGCGACCTAGACTACCAGAATCTGGAGACTTAGTCTCTCAGAACCTGGTGACCTAGGCTGTCAGAAACTAGCGACCTAGACTACCAGAATCTGGAGACTTAGTCTCTCAGAACCTGGTGACCTAGGCTGTCAGAACCTAGCGACCTAGACTACCAGAATCTGGAGACTTAGTCTCTCAGAACCTGGTGACCTAGGCTGTCAGAAACTAGCGACCTAGACTACCAGAATCTGGAGACTTAGTCTCTCAGAACCTGGTCACCTAGGCTCTCAGAACCTGGTGACCTAGGCTGTCAGAACCTTTCTACATAGACTACAATAATCTGGATACTTAGTCTCTCAGAACCTGGTGACCTAGGCTGTCAGAACCTAGCGACCTAGACTACCAGAATCTGGAGACTTAGTCTCTCAGAACCTGGTGACCTAGGCTGTCAGAACCTAGCGACCTAGACTACCAGAATCTGGAGACTTAGTCTCTCAGAACCTGGTGACCTAGGCTGTCAGAACCTAGCGACCTAGACTACCAGAATCTGGAGACTTAGTCTCTCAGAACCTGGTGGCCTAGGCTGTCAGAACCTAGCGACCTAGACTACCAGAATCTGGAGACTTAGTCTCTCAGAACCTGGTCACCTAGGCTCTCAGAACCTGGTGACCTAGGCTGTCAGAACCTTTCTACATAGACTACAATAATCTGGATACTTAGTCTCTCAGAACCTGGTGACCTAGGCTGCCAGAAACTAGCGACCTATACTACCAGAATCTGGAGACTTTTGCTCTCAAAACCTCAGGACTTAGGCTCTCAGAACCTGGGAAACAGGCTCTCAGAACTTGGGGACATAGGCTCACAGAACCTGGTGACACATGCTCTCATAACTTGTGCTTCCAGAACCGACATATGCTCTCATAACTTGGGGACTTAGGCTTCCAGAACCTGGGGACATATGCGCTCATAACTTGGGCACTTAGGCTCTCATAACATGGGTACTTAGGCTCTCATAACATGGGTCTTTATGCTCTCATAACATGGGTACTTAGGCTCACATAACATGGGTACTTAGGCTCTCATAACATGGGTACTTAGGCTCTCATAACATGGGTACTTAGGCTCTCAGAACCTGGTGACTTAGGCTCCCAGAACTTGGTTACTTAGGCTCCCAGAACTTAGTTACTTAGGCTTTCAGAACTTGGTTACTTAGGCTCTCAGAACATGGTTACTTAGGCTCCTAGAGCTTAGGAACTTGGTTGTTCGTACACTCCTGGACATTAGTCCTGTTATAGAACTTGAGTGTTACGTACACATCTGTTTTACACATCTGTTTTACACATCTGTTTTACACATTTGTTTTACACATCTGGCTTTTTTTGTATGCAGCCTACTGATTTATTGCCCCTCAGCCAAAGGTGCCCCGATTTCGAAGGATGCGCCCCTCTCCCCCCCCCCCTCCCTTAATTAGGATCCACTCTTTCATCATCCATCATATCATGTAGTAGGTCCTTTGCAGAACGTCTCTCTCATCACGGTCTGCCTGAAAGAAACTCTTTCGTCAGCTCTCTCGCTTCGTGTACTTGCATACTCAAGTAGTCACTTGTATCCTGTGCCCACATTCGTGTTGATCGGCCCCTATTCCTCCTTCATGGTACCATGCCTTCTGCTATAATTTTTCCCATTCCATTGGCGCTTGATATGACCAAAATATTTCAGCTTCCGAGACAGGATGCTGTTTTTTAGCCAATCTTCTTTTATGTTTAGATTTTCAAGATGTCAGTATTTCTCCTCTTCTTTGACCAAGATATTCTGAGAATCTTTCTATAGCATTTCAGCTCAAAAGCCTATATTCTCTTTCTTAAGGACTGGGAGATGTTTGTTTGTTTGTTTGTTTTAGTATCCAGAAGCCATGAGTTGTAAACCCTTAGGCTCGGTATTATGGATATCGCAACCTTTGGGCCTTGATTCCATTTTAAATACCGTAAATCTGGGAGAAATGTGGCTTTTCTGCCCACCCCCGGGAGTGAACCCGGACCACAAGGAGTGCGTCACCCGCTCACCGCGCAATCCGGTTTAGCCAACTACGCTAGAGAGACGGGCAAGGACTGGGAGATAGTCCACGACTTACATCCGTATATTGTCACAGGGAAGATGCATGCTCTCAGATTTCTAATTTTGAGCTCCTTGTTGGTGCTTAACCATAGACTTTTAAGGCTGTTCAATCTTTGCATTGCTATATCCTCCTTTTAATTTCTGTCAGTCCCCATTGCCATTTATTGTAGAGCCTCGATTTTCAAAGTTTCTGACATTTTCAATTTCTTCACCGTTTTTTTTTTTTTTAGGATGAAAGCCAGTTTTATCTGTGGACACTATTTTCGTTTTCTTTAATTCAAGAACAGATTTTGATCTTCACTGTTCTTTCGGACAGGCAATAATAAATGTTATATTCCTTTTACGCTGTTCGAAAGGAGGACTGTGTCATCTGCGTAGCGAAGTTCCGGAAAAGGGTTGCCACCAATTTTGAGTTAATCATAACTGTCACAAGTCTGGTCATTTTTGACATTTCTCATTATATTTCTGCGTATATTTTGAATGGGTATGGTGAGAGAAAGCACCCCTGCCTCATTCCCTTTTGCACCTTGAACCAATCCGATGTTTCACCAGCTGCTCTGATGGCAGCTTGTTGTTCATGATAAAGATTTTGAATTAAATGCACCAAATGCCATAGAAACCCCATTCTTCTCTTAATAGTCCACAGTTTCTAATGTTGGACACAATCAAATGCCTTGCTATAATAAACAAAACAAGCATGAAGATCTACGTTATATTCTCTACATTTTTCAAAAATTATTTTCATATTAAAGAAGTGATCCCAAGTTCCTCTTGCCTGTCTGAAACCCGCTTGTGCTTCATCTAGCTCATGTTGTAATTTTCTTTTAATCCTCTTTATGATAATTTGTTAGAGGATTTTGCTAGCATGACTTATTAATGCGATGGTACGCTTGTTGGAGCATAGTTTCAGATTTCCTACATGTTTTTCTTGGGGAGGCAGTGGGCCTGTTCTTGATTTCCCCATAGTGGGGCCCCGGAACACACACGGGGAAAAGCTGGTTTGATATGGCGATAAATGATTGGTCACCATTATAAGCTAAGTACCTGATAATGGTGGTCGTTATTTAGCTTAAGGAGAAAATAGTATTTGTACTCAACCAGCATTGCCCCATAAACCTGTGATTGTATAAAGAGGGGTTGGTCTTCCCTTTAAGTCCTTAAGTCGACGTCCATGGCTAAAGCATCGTCGGCGACCAGGTCGCCCATTGGATTACCGGTAGAGGACTCCGTCACCGGTCAGGACAGTATTTGGGTATGTCTCATTTGATCGCATCAACACTGCAAGTCCTTTTCAGGACTACATAGTGGCTAGTAGTGCTAAGCCATTTTTTATAGACCTAAAATGGAAAAATCATGACTGGATAGGGCAGAGGATGACATCGAAAGCCGACCGTACAGTGGTGATGGCAAACTGCGAAGCTTAAAATTGCATGGTGTGTATGCAACAAACATAAATTCTGGGGTGGTTCTAAAAAATTATTGGTATTTCATACAGAGATCATATCACAAATTACGAGGTTAGCTGTATAAATACCCAGCAACCACTTATTTCTTTTAATCACAATAAAAAGACGGGAAAATGCAGTGGTATGGACATGTAAAAAGATATAATGGCCTTCCAGAAACAATACTACAGGGCTCAGTAGAGGGGAATAGGAGAAGAGGCAGACCAAGAAAGACCCGGGTACAGAGTTTGACTGATAGGACCTGCCTCAGGCATGCAGTCATGAAGTTCATTGCCTCTGACCGACAGGGGTCAAAGGAGCAGATCAGACACGCAACAGCATTAGGTGACCCAACGACACGCATTGTTATATAATGAACTTGGTGGTTATGTAAAAGATACGCAACTAACTTTTGACTTTTCCTAAAGGTGCCAGAGTAGCTGAAATTGTAACGACATTGAAACTCTCAATTATGGCAGTTACTAGACCCCAGAGTGCACAGTGTTAGTGACGGGGCTCATAAAATCCACATTACGTAATTATTTATCACTGCATAGTCTAATCTTCCAGCGATTCCCAAACTGTTGTCCCCTGTGCCTCCCGAAACATCTCTACACATAAAGTTAAAAAAAAAAAAAATTGCATGTTCGCACCTTGCA
>CAJHNH020003323.1:195000-205000 GCA_905116865.2 Candidula unifasciata | reverse complement strand
TAACCGTCGTTACATCAACCAGAACAGCATGGGAGTTGTCGGGAGCCAACCGTCGTTACATCAACCAGAACAGCATGAGAGTTGTCGGGAGCCAACCGTCGTTACATCAACCAGAACAGCATGGGAGTTGTCGGGAGCCACCCGTCCTTACACCAACCAGAACAGCATGGGAGTTGTCGGGAGCCAACCGTCGTTACATCAACCAGAACAGCATGAGAGTTGTCGGGAGCCAACCGTCGTTACATCAACCAGAACAGCATGGGAGTTGTCGGGAGCCAACCGTCGTTACATCAACCAGAACAGCATGGGAGTTGTCGGGAGCTAACCGCCGTTACATCAACCAGAACAGCATGGGAGTTGTCGGGAGCCACCCGTCCTTACATCAACCTTAACAGCATGGGAGTTGTCGGGAGCCAACCGTCGTTACATCAACCAGAACAGCATGGGAGTTGTCGGGAGCCACCCGTCCTTACATCAACCAGAACAGCATGGGAGTTGTCAGCCTTTAAAAAAAACGTGGAGACATAGGAGGAGATCGGAGCATTTATGTCCGATGTGAGATCAAGATGATCTTTAAATGAACACTGGCTATGAAAGCTCGTGGGGTTGGAGAAATAACTAGAGAAAGAGCGACTTTTTTCAAGGATCCATTAATGGATGATGATTGTTATGACTAAAGTATAACTAGAATGTGACCAACAAGGTCACAAAAATTAAAGCACATACACAGAAACACACACAGACGCTTGCGCGCTTTCACGGAGAAGGCATACGATGTAAACGGTTAGAACGACTTGACGTGAGTTGTTTGAGTGTGTGTGCTCTAGTGGGAGATGAAAGGCACAAGAAGAAGAAGAAGAAGAAGAAGAAGAAGAAGAAGAAGAAGAAGAAGAAGAAGAAGTAGAAGAAGAAGAAGAAGAAGAAGAAGAAGAAGAAGAAGAAGAAGAAGAAGAAGAAGAAGGATCAGCCTTAGTAGAGCATGTAGGCGCAAATGGATTGGGGACGACACAATAGACAACAGAAAGTTGTGAAAGTTGTTGCACTTTTTTCTGTTTAAAAATTCAGCCGTGAGATATTTTGTGACTGCAATTTTACTTTCTATACATTTCTTACATTAATGTCGCATACCAGCTTGCCCCAATTTTAAAACACCCTGCTGACCCAGCTGAGATAAAAAGACAAATTATAAATACAATCTTTATACCGACATTAGGTTATCAATGTCAGACTTGGACATTAACAAAAGAACACGAGAGAAGACTAACCACCTGTGAAATGAGATGTTTGAGAATGGCTGCGAATAAAACCAGAAGAGATCGAGTGAGAAACGATGTGATTACAAGAACTATTGGAACCATACCCATCGTTAAATTTATTGAGAAGCAAAGAATGAAATGGTTTGGTCACCTAATGAGAATGGAACCAACGATGCCAGCATCAAGAGCATACAACATGAAAATCGAAACACCAAGAGGCAGGGGAAGACCAAGAAGAAGATGGATTGAAGGAGTCAAGGACAACTTGAGACTTTATAACATCACGGCATATGAACCGACTGAGCGCGCCCTGGCTCGGTTGCCGATCATCTGATAGACTGCGACGCCTAGCGGCACAAGCAGATTTTGACAAAAGAAGAAAGAAGAAAGAAGATACATTTCTTTGTTGAAACTGTGATGTTGTACCATTTCTTAACCCCCCCCCCCCCCCCCCCTTTTCCTCGCCAGACTTCTCTCTTGTCTGTGTTTTTTTTTCCCTTTAAATACCCGTCCTCTTTTTCAGTTATTTCAATTCTTTAAATGTCTGTCGTCTCCTTTCAAAGCGCACTTTTGCCTTTTGTTTATGTCTGTGTGTGTTTCCTAATTCATCCTTCTTTGTTTATTTCAATTCTTTCGTTATTTTTCATTCTTTTTTGTTTTATTTTTAATGCTATATCTGCTTCTGCCTTTTGTCCATCGTTTTCTTTTCATTTAATTTTGTGCAATTTATTTCCTATATTTTTTTCGTAACTTCTTTCTTTCTGTCTTTCTATCTTCTTTTGATACTTCTTTCTAATTTATGTTTATTCTTATCTTTCGAACTCTTATTCTCTTGTTTCCGTCAACTCTCTTCTATATTACATCACGGATGCTTGTTAATTTAGTCGCTTTCATGTAACCTCTGTTCTTCCCTTATTCCACCCCCTCCCCCTTTCCACCCAATCACAACGTCCTGACAGCTTAAGTCAACATCTTCTGTCGGGTCTCCACTGTCTAACCCCCCTCCCCCCCCCCTTTTCTATACCCTTTTACCCCTTAAATCTATCAGGTTTAGAGGTGACTGGCACTGTAAATCTGGAGCTTGAAATAGACCAGCGCCACCTGAAGAAAGGACCCGGGGTAAAATCAATCGCTAAGTTATCGATTTCCCGATTTGTGAGTCTGTGGCTGGAAGAGAGGACTTGGGCCAGATGTGTTTGTTCTAGCGTTGACGCGTTCCCTTACACCCGAGAGGGCCCGGGAAGGAAAACACACCAGTTTGCTCTTCATTCACAGAGCTGGCAGGGAGGGTTGACGGTTGGGGGGGGGGGGGGGGTAATTTATTCTTGTGCAGATTTCACCAGTGATGAATTGCAGAACTTTAATATTAGTAGTCTTACTTTCTTGCTCACTCATTCACTCGCTGACTCGTTCACTCGCTGACTCGTTCACTTGCTCACTCATTCACTCGTGTACTTTGTTTTTTTGTAACTATAATTGCTGACAGTCAGTTTTCTTGCCAAAGAAGGGAAATGTGAAAAGCTACAACAATTATATATTAGTCTTATCATCCACGCAAGCAAAATGATGCTAAACATGCTGCTTAACAGATTGAAAACACATGTAACGATGGCAGCATTGCCAAAGAGATCATGGCAACAGCCGCGATGTCGCAGCTGAATACGATGTGAAAGGGCAAAATCAGCATCGCAGTTAAGGTCAGCATTTTCCAATCACTGGTATTGTCTATTGTCTTATATGGATGTGAGAGTTGGACTCTCACTGTGGAAATGGAAAGGTGGATTCATGCTATTGAATGTAAATGCTACAGACGCATTTTACGAATTAGCTATTTAGAACACAAAACTAACAAATATGTCAGAGACAAAATATACATATTTGCTGGACATCAGGAGCCTCTCTTGGTAGTAGTGAAACGTCCCAAGCTAGCTTGGTTCGAGCACGTGGTGAGACATGATTCGATTGCAAAGACTGTACTTCAAGGAATATTGGGTGGTAGTGGAAGAATAGGAAGGAAAATAAGAACATGGAATGACAACATCAAGAAATGGACAGGACTAAGTTATCATACACGTTTTCCTCAAGCGGAAGACAGAGAAAGATGGCAGGTTTTATTATGAAGCTTTTACAATATTTCGCGGCGCCTGTGTGAAGAGGTCGCGGCTCCCCGGTTTGGGAATCTCTGTGCTATTGCATTAATCAGTACACCCTCCAGACCTTAACGGGTCAAGAGTTGTGTTATGGTATATCAGGCAACGGCAGAATTGAATAAATATAGAATGAAAGAACCTAATAATAGTTTCACTTACTAACTAATCAACTTACCTATCCACTCATTGACTCACTCACCCATACACGCATTGACTCACTCACCCATACACTCATTGACTCACTCACCCATACACTCATTGACTCACTTACCCATCCATTCATTCACCCATCCATTAATGTATCCAAATGTTTACTCTCCCACAAACATTTCCACCCACTCATTACGATCTCACACAGTTATTCACTCACTCATTTATTAAATCACTGACTCACTCCTTTATTAAATCACTCACTCACTCATTTATTAAATCACTCACTTACTCTTCCACTTTTTTGCATAAATGTTTTTCGGTGGAAGAAAGGACCGGCCAGATGTGATGGTGCAATCCTCCACACCCGAGAGGCCATGCAAGGAAAACACGCGAAGTTTTTCACCCACTCCCGGAAAGTTCATCCGGCTGTCTAGGGATTTTGGTTAAACCTGACTTTCGCGGTGACCGGGTGACGAACTCCTTGTGGTCCGGGTTTACTCCCGGGGGTAGGCAGAAAAGCCACATTTCTCCCAGATTACCGGTACCTATAATGGAATCAAGGCCGAAGGGTTGCGATATCCATAGTACCGAGCCAAAGGGTTCACAACTCATGGTTTCTGGATACGTTAAAAAAAAAAAAAAGGAAAGCACACCAAGTTATGTCACTCACACCCCAGAGGTTCATGGAAGGAAAGCACACCAAGTTATGTCACTCACACCCCAGAGGTTCATGGAAGGAAAGCACACCAAGTTATGTCACTCACACCCCAGAGGTTCATGGAAGGAAAGCACACCAAGTTATGTCACTCACACCCGAGAGGTTCATGGAAGGAAAGCACACCATGTTATGTCACTCACACCCCAGAGGTTCATGGAAGGAAAGCACACCAACTTATATCACTCACACCCCAGAGGTTCATGGAAGAAAAACACACGAAGTTCTGTCACCTACTTCAGAAAGGTTCATGGTAGAAAATCACATGAAGTTGTTTTGTCACTCACTCCCTAAAGGCCATGGAAGAAAAACATAGAATGTTCTGTCACTCACACCTAAGTAGTTCATCAAAGGAAAACACACGAAATTCGTCGATTCACTCCTGAGAGGTTCATGTCAGGAAAGCATGCGCAGCTGTTCTGTCACTCACTCCCGAGAGGTTCATTGAAGGAAAGCACACAGAGTTATGTCACGCACTTTCGAGAGGTTCATGAAAGGAGGACACAGAAAGTTGTTGTGTCACTCACACCCGAAAGGGAAAGCAAACAATGTTGTCCTGTCACTCACTTCCGAGAGGTACAAGTACATGGAAGAAGAACACAGTAACTTAACCCCACCCGAGAGGGTCATGGAAGGAAAACACATGAAGTTATTCTGTCACTCACTCCTGAGAGGTACCAGTACATGGAAGAAGAACACAGTAACTTAACCCCACCCGAGAGGGTCATGGAAGAAAAACACATGAAGTTATTCTGTCACTCACTCCTGAGAGGTACCAGTACATGGAAGAAGAACACAGTAACTTAACCCCACCCGAGAGGGTCATGGAAGGAAAACACATGAAGTTATTCTGTCACTCACTCCTGAGAGGTACCAGTACATGGAAGAAGTACACGCGAGGAAGTTCTTTCTCAGACAGTCGCTGCTTAAGTTGTGATTATGCGATTTTATCTTCGGTGGGATTTCATCAGTGTAGTATTCAAGAACCTAAAAGTTTCACACGCTAACACTTAAGAGTTTTTGCATAATTTTTGATAGGTTATTTCATCTACGCGGTCAGACAGTATAATTCAGAACGCTGATAGTTTCACACGCTCGCTCACTCACTCACTTTATGCCTGCCTCTTCCCCCTCTTTCCTTTTTAAATTCCCAGAATCAACATGGGTTCTAGAATACTGTATTCATAGCATGTCTGCTTTAGACAGTATCTGATTTACGCAAAGCCTTTGGTTTACATGCAATCTCTCGTTTACACACTTGTCTCCCTTTACATAAATCTTATATTCATACACAATCGAAATTTTGTGCGCAGTCATTCGTTTACATAGTCTGGTTTATATTCTCTTCATAATCTGGTTTATATCTCTTCTTTACACACAATTGCTGCTTTGGTTTACACGCAGTCTGTAGTTTATACATGATCTTTGATTGTCACATAATCTCTGGTTTAGTCAGTCTTTCATTCAATAATTGATTCGTCAATAATTCACTTAGTCAAGCATTCAATTAGGCATGCGTCAAGTATTGCAATCAGTCAGCCCCTCCGTCAAACATTCAATAAATCAAGCAATCATTCACTCAGTTTTTCTTCCTAGAGTCTATGCTGTGTGGCGTGGAAGTCATGTCTATCCACAACCTTCTGTCTCGTGTATTTTTAGTCAATTCTGACACAGATGGTCTACCATAGTCTATGCCGTGTGGCGTTGGTAGTCATGTCTATCCACAACCTTCTGTCTCGTGTACTTTCAGTCAACTCTGACACAGATGATCTTCCATGCCGAGATGACAGACTGTCTAACATCTGTTCTCTCCGTCGCCCTCTGCCTCTTACTCCCTCCAGCTTTCCTATCGTCACGATGTACTCAATTTTTATCCTTCTCATCACATGACCAAAGATTGTAGATTGTCTCTTTCTGATGTGGGCAATCAGTTCTCTTCGTGAGTCAGTTTCTTTCAAGACGTCTTTATCACTCTTTTTATCAGTACAGGGTATTCTCAACATTCGTCTATAAAACCACATCTTCACAACTTCTAAAAAAGTTTTCACTAATTTACTAACTGTCCATGATTCACATCCGTATATCAGTAAGTAAGTAAAGTAAAGGACCCTTTTCCACGCCTTAAGGCGTATAGGGCATATAGGGCTAGACCTATATTTTTATAGACCAATCGGCACAGGAGGGTGATGTGGTCAGCATCACACCGGCCGCCTTTACTTTCCTTGGACTGCACCCGGTACCCACTCAAGGCTGGGTCAACGTATATCAGTATACGATTTAAACAGCCTTATCACTCATTTTTTTTTTTACTCAGTTACTCATTCATTAGTCGGCTCTGTGGCTAAGTCGATGCGAACGCTTCGTAATGCCGGGATGCCGGGTTCGATCCCAGCTGCGGGCCATGGGCCTTGCGCTGGTTTCGACAGTGGTATCAAGAAAGCCGACCGTCCAGTGGCAATGGCAAACTACTGGACGTAAATTTGCCTAGAAAACCACACAACAGCCAGGGGCTGTTTGGGTTGGTTCTGCAACGTCCTGTAAAGGATACACAACTAACCTAACTCATTCATTAAATCATTCATTAAATAATGTTTTCAGTCAGCCAGTCTCTCATTCATTTAAACATTCTATCAGTCATGCTTTTATTCAGTCAGTCATACATTCATTCAGTCAGTGATTCATTAAATCAGTGTGTAATTTAGCTAGTCCTTCATTAATTCAATCATTACAACAGTGCTTTGTATACTTTGTGCACCATTCGATCACTTAGCCATTCAAGCATTCAATAATTCAACCAATCATTCATTCAGCCAGTATACTGCAGGAGTCTAATTTAAAAACGTCTGTTGCGATCTCCTTTTGTTCACAGTAATGGGGTCACTAACACGCACTGACCGATTTTTGCGTCTTTTGTTGAAGCGCGCTTGAAAGAACATCGCATATAGATCCGCCCAATTCATTGTCCTTGGTATCAGCTGTAAAGCTTCTCATCACAGAAGAGGGAAGAAACCGAGAGAGAGGGAGAGAGAGAGAGAGAGAGAGATAGAGAGGGGGGAGGAGATTATGCTAGTTGCACAGATAGGTTCTGTCGTGACGTTATTCTCCTGCACTTGTAGATAAGAATGGTTCTAGTTGATGACTCGGAAGTGACAATCTCCTCATGGATGGCGACAAGTTAATGAAATCGTTTGTGTTGTTGTCCCCATTCAAGTACTGGAACAGAAGAAAGTCCGTTTGTGGACGGAAAACTAGAAATTTCCACCGGAGTTTACATCCAGTGAACTATAAGATGATGAAGAGGAAAAAGCAAAAGAAGAAGAAGAAGATGAGGATGATGATTAGGAGGAGGAGGGGAGGAAAAAGCAGAAGAAGAAGAAGAAGAAGAAGAAGAAGAAGAAGAAGAAGAAGAAGAAGAAGTTGATGGTGATGACGATAATGAGGAAAAAGCAGAAGAAGAAAAAGCAAAGACGAAGAAGAAGAAGAAGAAGAAGAAGAAGAAGAAGAAGAAGAAGAAGAAGAAGAAAGAAAGAAAGAAAGAAAGAAAGAAAGAAAGAAAGAAAGAAAGAAAGAAAGAAAGAAAGAAAGAAAGAAAGAAAGAAAGAAAGAAAGAAAGAAAGAAAGAAAGAAAGAAAGAAAGAAAGAAAAGGAAGAAGAAGAAGAAGAAAAAGAAGAAAAAGAAGAAGGAGAAGAAAGAAAAAAAAAAGAAAGAAAAAAAAAAGAAGAAGAAAAAGCGCTTAAGATGTGTGGAACTTGAATTGAAGTGGTGTTTGTCACGAACTCGCGAAATACAGACACTTTTCTGACCACATGCAATCACACCACACCACAAATAATTCCAGTGTAATGTGGGTTCTCACTACTGGAGAACAGTCGGAAGCATCTCGGCCAATTGAATGAACATTTGTTTTCGTTCTTCCTTTGATCACTTTCTTTGAAGATTGCACCGCCAGGCGATGTCTCTTCATAAACGAAACCAGTGTTGCCACTTTGGATGTTTTATATCCAGATTTAGATGTTTTCCTTTGCATTTAGATGGCGTTTTTGACGTTTAGATGGTAGATTTTTTTAAGATGTTTTTCATCTGGAGTGAGTTTATCAAATCTAACCTAAGAAACATGATGAAATTTGACCTCTTAAATGCTATCTTGACAATAAAATTCGGCCTGATGAGAGTAGGAAAAGGCTGTTCCACTTATCGGCTCCCTCATTAGGTATTAAGAGAAATTGGAACCGCTAAAGCATACCAGAGAAATTTTGGATCTGAAGCTAAAACTTTATCATCCAAGCTAAGTTTATCCTGTGAATTTTGTAAGACAGACTTCAGTAAAGATGAGGTCATGATTCTATAGAGTAAGTCATATCAACTGGTATGTAATTTGTTACTCTTTCCATTTGGATGTCTTTTCTAGATGTTTTCCACGCAAATTTAGATATTTTTTGACTACGTTTTGGATGTTTTTTGTCAAAGATAAGTGGACGAAACCAGTCTTGTTGTCGTTTGTCTTGAGTATCGCACCGCTTGAATTTGAGGGTAGGCTTAGAGGGCCTGTATTGTTTTCATTACTCCGGCAAACCATACTCAATGTTTCTGGTTAGTCAACACCTGCATATTTTGTGAAGGCTTCATCTTCTTTTTTCTCCTCCCCCTCCTGCTGCTTCTCTTCTTTTTCCTGGTTTTTTTTTATTATTCTTTCTGTTCTTCTCTCTCCCCCCCCCCTTCTTCTTCTTCTTCTTCTTCTTCTTCTTCTTCTTCTTCTTCCTCCCCCTCTTGCTGCTTCTCTTCTTCTTCTTCCTGCTTTTCTGTTATTATTTTTTCTGGTTTTTTTCTCCCCCTCTTCTCCGTGCTGCTCAGCTTCCTCATTCCTTGTCTTCTTCTTCCACCTCTTAGTCTTTCCTCTGTTCGTCTTTTCCCTCGGTTATTTCCTCTAGTTACTACAGCGAGTCAACAGCCCCATCGTCAAGCTACTGAATTAAATGCATGATGCGACACTGTGAGCGGATAATTTTATTTGCAATGCTTTTCGGCAATGCCCATTGTGGTTTGTGTTGTGAAATGCAAATGCAGAAAAAAAAGACATCGGCCTCTTACCAGAGAACGTGTGGTTCCTTGTGTGACCAGCTGTGTGTAAAGCTACTGATCTGCTGTAACTACTGATTGCAGGGACAGTGAATTGCATTTCTAGTGTCGGACTATTTATGTTGGCACATCTGACGGTTACTTGTGAATAGAAAAAAACACAAGAGAATAGATTTAATATTCCTACATTTGGGACATACTAGCAGCGGGGCGAGATCAGATGATTACTGTATTGGGATTTTAATGAATGGGTGGCCATCATCAAAGTGGACCGCTTATTCTGTAGTCAAGTTAAATGTGGAATGTTTACTTAACACTCTATATCACAACACTGGGGATTTTCACATAAGCTCCCCGTCCCCATCTTTAGCAGCAAGCCCAGAGTTGTAATTCTGATGTCATCGCGTTATGAAAGAGACAAACAAGTTCAGTAAAATTAAAGTAAACATTCTATTTAGGCTTACTTTATTGTTAACACATTTTGCACAAAGTTTTGTGCATGAAGTTTTATGTCGGTTTTATTGCTAACACGGTACGCCTCCTCGCACTCCAGGTCCTTGACATACTGCTTTGATATGTGACTTACATGCGCAGTTCATTGTGAAATAATAATTTACAATATGCTTTATTAACTCTTCACTTGACCGTG
>CAJHNH020003323.1:157500-190000 GCA_905116865.2 Candidula unifasciata | reverse complement strand
ATCAAGTTGTCTGATGTATTCTGCATCAAGTTGTCTGATGTATTCTGCATCAAGAATTAAATATTGACATAAGACATAAATAGGATCGATTGACAGGCACAGACTGCGGGCTGCTAGTTAGTCAGGTAGATGTATACATGGATAATAGGACAGAGAGAAAACATTTAGACAGACGGGTTGGCGGGTGGGCAGTCGGACGGAGAGATGGATGTACGGACGGACGGACGGACAGACAGACAGACAGGCAGATAGATAGAAATGAATGAACGTATGTGCAGATACACGGTTGTGTTGAGGTTGATATATGAGTGGGTATTAACATCGACAGACACACAGGGGTGTTACACGCGCAAAGACAGATGTAGTGACAGGCAGATGGATCGATAGGACTAAAGAAAGCGGACAGTTGTCATGTGTCAAATGTGGATACAGTGCGTTCCAAAAGTGGTATCCTCACACTAAAACAAATATCTAGAAAACTCATGTATGGACCTGCACAAGAGTTTGTATGCGGTGTTAAATTTGCCCAGTTCCTAAAAGAAGAAAAAAATGTGACACACACACGGTGATTGTTTGGAAATGAGTTCATGTTTGCAGCGATGTGTTGTGATTTTTTTTTTTTTTTTGATAGCCTGTTCGGCATATAATGAAAAGTTATGTTCATGAAACTCACAGGAGGCTGTGGATTACCATTTCAGAGTAACACCCCCCCCCCCCCCCCTCAAAAAAAAAAACGCCTGCAGATTGATGTTTTCAGAAGTTTACATTGCTCCGTTACGCCGATTATTTGCTTTGAATCAGTGTTTGGATTTTTTTTAAAAATGCTAGTAAGGCAACTTAAGGTTTAAGGTTAGTTGCGTATCCTTTACAGGACGTTGCAGAACCAACCCCAGCAGCCTCTGGCTGTTGTGTGGTTTCTCTAGGCAAATTTACGTCCAGTAGTTTGCCATTGCCCTCTGGACGGTCGGCTCCCTGATACCCGCAGCTGGGATCTAACCCAGCACCACGGCATTACAAAGCGTTCGTATCGACTCAGCCACAGAGCCGTCTTAGTAAGGCAACTACTGGATGTAAATTTGCCTAGAGAAACGACACATCAGCCAGGGGCTGTTAGGGTTCGTTCTGCAACGTCCTGTAAAGGATACGCAACTAACCTAGTAAGGCAAAATGAAACTATATGTTTATATATATTTTGTGAAAAAATAATGCATACAAATACATGAATTAAGGGTTGCTTGCCGACTTTCAACAACCTACACACAACAGTTTCCGAGTGACAGATTTATCAAGTTTGTCACGACTTCGGAAACGGACTATTGGATGACACTTCGTACTGACTGAAAGTCACCTTGCTACGAAACTTTAATACTCGTGCTTAAGACCAACTAGATAGCAGATTAGCACCTCTAGGCGTGTGATTAGACCTCTGTAGTCAAAACACGGTGGTGATCAATTTTAGCGTTTATTGCAGGCTTTAGACACGAAGGTTGTTTTGAATAAGGAAGCACATCATAGCACTTGGGACATTTCCATAAGTGTTCTACCCCCAGCTTCAGCAGCCACCACAGATTTCAAATTAAGGTGCTACCATTCATTTCATAAAAACAGTAGAACATCCTTCCCAAGCCAGTGTCGCATCCGTCATTTGTTGATAAACTCATAAGCTTGGCCTTAAAAAAAATATTTCTTCTTGTCTCTAGGACTCCGAGATTTCGTGGGGAGTTCCCGGGAAAGTTCAGTAGTAAAGGGGAGTTACGGTGTAAAATGAACTAACACTAACTATCACGTTCACCGGCTGTCAACTTCTGGTTGTTTGTCTACTTCTTCACGCTCACCGGCTGTAAACTTCGGGTTGTTTGTCTACTTCTTCACGTTCACCGGCTGTAAAATTTGGTTGTTTGTCTACTTCTTCACGCTCACCGGCTGTAAACTTCTGGTTGTTTGTCTACTTCTTCACGTTCACCGGCTGTAAACTTCTGGTTGTTTGTCTACTTCTTTGCGTTCACCGGCTGTAAACTTCGGGTTGTTTGTCTACTTCTTTACGCTCACCGGCTGTAAACTTCTGGTTGTTTGTCTACTTCTTCACGTTCACCGGCTGTAAACTTCTGGTTGTTTGTCTACTTCTTTACGTTCACCTGCTGTAAACTGCTGGTTGTTTGTCTACTTCTTCACGTTTACCGGCTGTAACCTTCGGGTTATTTGTCTACTTCTTCACGTTCACCGGCTGTAAACTTCTGGTTGTTTGTCAACTTCTTTACGTTCACCGGCTGTAAACTTCTGGTTGTTTGTCTACTTCTTCACGTTCACCGGCTGTAAACTTCGGGTTGTTTGTCTACTTCTTCACGTTCACCGGCTGTAAACTTCAGGTTGTTTGTCTACTTCTTCACGTTCACCGGCTGTAAACTCCGGCGAAAAGTTCTGGTTGTTTGTCTACTCCTGAACTTAAGTCTTCTTTAAGATTTTCGCACGCACATCCGCTTTACAGATCTAGCTTATTTGTAAGCAGACTGTTGGTTCCCTTCCTCTCAGGCAGATGTACTCCGACTTAGAACGGAAAACCCCTTAATTAGTCGACTTTTACAACATGCGTGTTGGTGATAAAGTAAAGGACCCTTTTCCACGTCTTTAGGTGTATCGGGCATATAGGGCTAGACCTATATTTTTATAGACCATCGGCACTTTGTGGATGATGTGGTCATCATCACGCCGGCCGCCTTCACTTTCCGTGACTGCCCCTGGTACTCATTCAAGGCTGGGTCGACCTGAAAGTCAAGGTCATTTTTGAAGAAAAAAATCTGGCTCCTTTAGGACCCGAACCCACGACCTTCTGATCCACAAGCGGGGGTCTTACCATCAACGCCACGTCGACTCCCGTATTGAGCGGTAGTAGGTCTTTTTTTTCCCGCACCCAAATGTGGCCCCGGAACCTTTCACTTGCTCTTTCCACTTTCCCTTATTGTTGATTTATGGCTTTCTTTTCATCCTTGCTGTCTTATATCCTTTTGTAAACAAACACATCTGCCGGCTGTAAGCTGGATCAATGGATAAGATAATCTGCCTTCTGCAGCGTCAGACCATGTCGATATCAAGCGGTTCAGCATATTGGGTTTAGGTTTAGACGACAGAGCAACATCATGCCACAAAGGTAGTAGTAACACACAAGTGCTCTGTTCTACTTCTGACTCAAGCCTGAGTCCGAAGAATCTCGGAGCACTACTCTTTTTAATTTCCAACTCCCAAGGGATTTTCTACGTGCGCGACAATACATACGGGCGTCCAATCTTACTACCCAGATACTAGGGGAAATTACTAGAAGTCAACCTGAACAATCCTAGCCTTGACCCTGGCGTGAATCCATGACCTCCATCATACGAGGCGGACGCCATGCCTCGAGACCAGGCATTTCCCTAAAAGAGCCTGTTCGCATCTATATACATACCAGTTAGTGTTTATTGAGAGCTTCTGTGGTATAGTGGTTCGATGCTCACCTGCGGATTCGAGGGCGTAGATTCAGGTCCTGACGAAGCCAGACTGTTTAAAAAAAATGACATTGACTGCCAAGTCGATGCAGCCTTAAATAAGTACTAAATCTAGTCGTGGGAAGTAAAGGCGGCCGGTATGATGTTGACCACATCGCCCGCTTAGTGTCGAATGGGCTTTAAAATATAGGTATATCCTCATCTGCCCAATACGCCTGACATTGTGGAAAATGGTTCTTTTACACAGTGGTTATCAGATGCGACGCCACAACACTCGTGGGGGGGGGGGGGGGGGGGGTCCAGTCTCCCTACAAAAAATAGCCAGTTGGGCGGATGGTCATTTGTAGCTTTCCCCCGTACTTTACAGAATGAACTGGTTACTTCAGTCCACCTGCGGTAAATACATGACAGTAGGGCGGGCAGGCAAGTGTGCAAGCTTATGTGTTGTCCACGAGACCCCCAGATCATAGAAAGTTTATTCTTTCATTACCGTCATTATCGTTATCTTCATCGTCCTCATTATCAGAGTCTTCATCATCATCATCGTCTTATCCTGTTCATCATTATCATTATCATCGTTAGCACTGGCTTCATAATCACCATCATCGTCATCATTACCTTTATCTTCATTGCATTATCATTATCTTCATATGCATCATCATCAGTGTCCTTATTATCATTATCATCATCATCAACATCTTCATCATCATCGTCATCATTATCACCATATCATTATCTTCATCATTATCTTCATCATCACTATCATCATTATCATCATCATTATCACCATACAATTATCTTTATCATCATTAGCGTTCTGGTCATCATTATTACATACGTCACTTTCATCATTATCATCATGTTGCCTTCTTTATATCTTACGTGGGAGTAAAGGTTATGTTGACATTAGTTTGCTCCAACCTTAAGTATCAATTCCTAGACCTGTCCTATTTCATGTGCCGGCTGAAGAAACAGCGAGTGGAAGAATAAAGTGTGAAACCGCATTGTGTTGTTCGCTGTCGTCCATTTCTACTCGTCCATTTCTACTCTTCATGTTGATGTTGGAGTGTGAAAAGAGGAGTCTGCAACTGACTGGAGCCAGAAAGATAAAGATCAGAGTCATTGCAACATCGATTGTGTTGGTTTTACCTGCATGGCTACTGATATTGTTATCTACATGTGTGCTTTTTGACCATCCACAGATGCAGGACTACAAGGCTTTGGACTTGAGGACAGTGTCTTAGAGGCAATTGCACAGGAGTTCAGTAAACATCAGGGCGAGGAAGATATACCCCAAGGTGAGTAGGAGTTGGCAGTCACACTAAAAATCGGTACTATCTGCCATCTGACACAATCACCAGTAAGTGACCATCTGACACAGTCACCAGTAAGTGACCATCATCCACCATCTGACACAGTCACCAGTAAGTGACCATCATCCACCATCTGACACAGTCACCAGTAAGTGACCATCTGACACAGTCACCAGTAAGTGACCATCTGACACAGTCACCAGTAAGTGACCATCTGACACAGTCACCAGTAAGTGACCATCATCCACCATCTGACACAATCACCAGTAAGTGACCATCTGACACAGTCACCAGTAAGTGACCATCTGACACAGTCACCAGTAAGTGACCATCTGACACAGTCACCAGTAAGTGACCATCTGACACAGTCACCAGTAAGTGACCCTCTGACACAGTCACCAGTAAGTGACCGTTTGACACAATCACCAGTAAGTGACCACCTGACACAATCACCAGTAAGTGACCATCTGACACAATCACCAGTAATTGACCATGATCCACCACCTGACACAATCACCAGTAAGTGACCACCTGACACAGTCACCAGTAAGTGACCATCATCCTCCATCTGACAAAATCACCAGTAAGCGACCATCTGACACAATCACCAGTAAGCTACCACCATCCACCATCTGGCACAATCACCAGTAAGCGACCATCTGACACAATCACCAGTAAGCTACCACCATCCACCATCTGGCACAATCACCAGTAAGCTACCATCATCCAACATCTGACACAATCACCAGTAAGCTACCATCATCCTCCATCTGACACAATCACCAGTAATTGACCATCTGACACAATCACCAGTAATTGACCATCTGACACAATCACCAGTAATTGACCATCATCCAGCATCTGACACAATCACCAGTAAGCTATCATCATCCACCATCTGACACGATCACCAGTAATTGACCATCATCCACCATCTGACACGATCACTAGTAAGTGACTATCATCCACCAGCTGACACAATCACCAGTAATTGACTATCATCCAGCATCTGACACAATCACCAGTAAGCTATCGTCATCCACCATCTGACACGATCACCAGTAATTGACCATCATCCACCATCTGACACAATCACCAGTAAGCTACCATCATCCTCCATCTGACACAATCACCAGTAATTGACCATCTGACACAATCACCAGTAATTGACCATCTGACACAATCACCAGTAATTGAACATCTGACACAATTACCAGTAAACTACCATCATCTACCATCTGACACAATCACCAGTAAGCTACCATCATCCACCATCTGACAGGATCACAAGTTGGAGACCATTTATAAAAGCAGTACTTCTGCCCCCTCTCCGTGAAAGCTGTGTGCTGCAGTAGGAATGTCCACCGACACCCGCCACTGCTAACATTAAACCCTGATAAGTTCATGATTCGAAATGCAATCCATTTCCTCTAGCCCCCTGGGCTGCACCCGGAAGCTATCAGCGGCATCATATGCTACCAGTGTTTTAATCTTTGCTCTCTTGCACGCTGATATAAAGGGAATATAAGATCTCCTGATGGGGTAGGGCGCCTCTAGGAACCTTAGCTTTTTATTTTTATTTTAAGTACTTAATAGTAGTATGACTTATAATAGCAATAATAATAAATGTATGCACGTACTCAGCATACAATGTCTAAAAAAAATGATGACGGGACTAACCACAAAGTGTCTAAAAAATAGTGCCGGTACTCAGCATAGTGTCTACAAAAGGTGTCAGTACTCACCACACAGTGTCTAAAAATGTGTCGGTACTCACCACACAGTGTCCAAAAAGTGCCGGTACTTACCACATAGTGTCTATAAAAGGTGCCGGTACTTACCACTTAGTGTCTATAAAAGGTGCCGGTACTTACCACACAGTGTCTATAAAAGGTGCCGGTACTTACCACATAGTGTCTATAAAAAGTGCCGGTACTTACCACACAGTGTCTATAAAAAGTGCCGGTACTCACCACATAGTGTCTTTAAAAGGTGCTGGTACTCACCACACAGTGTCTATAAAAGGTGCCGGTACTCACCACACAGTGTGTAAAAAGGTGCTGGTACTCACCACACAGTGTCTATAAAAGGTGCTGGTACTCACCACACAGTGTCTATAAAAGGTGCCGGTACTCACCACACAGTGTGTAAAAAGGCGCCGGTACTCACCACATAGTGTCTATAAAAGGTGCCGGTACTCACCACATAGTGTCTATAAAAGGTGCCGATACTCACCACATAGTGTCTAAAAAAGGTGCCGGTACTCACCACGAAACGCATTAGCGCAGTCGATATGAGACTCGCTTTCAAATTCAGCTGCGACTTGCTGCAGCCCACGGTCGGTATTCGAAACCGGGCGGCTCACGGGGTTCACCCAGCCTCTAGGAAATGATACCACTGTTGACACTCTGGGGTAAATGGAGGAACGTCGCTGTAGCTACGGAGTTACATGCGGATGGCGACATAGGAGGACAGTTTCTTATCAGCTGTCTGTACTGGTGGCAGAGCACTTATGGTTTATAACCGTGTGCAATGACGCTGGTTCACATCTTCCGACTTTTATCTTTCTTTTTACCACAAAGTATCTGAAAAAGAAGGTGCCGATACTCACCACAAAGTGTTTGAAAAAATGTGCGGATACTCACCACACAGTGTCTAAAAAGGTGTCGGCACTCACCACATAGTGTCTGAAAATAATTAGAGATAAAAAAATATATGCCTGAAAGCAGGTACCACCACTACATACTGTTATCTACTTCCATTGGTTTGTTCTAGTATCCAGAAGCCATGAGTTGTTAACCCTTAGGCTTGGTATTATGGATATCGCAACCTTTCGGCCTTGATTCCATTGTAAATACCGTAAATCTGGGAGAAATGTGGCTTTTCTGCCTACCCCCGGGAGTGAACCCGGACCACAAGGAGTTCGTCACCCGATCACCGCGTAATCCGGTTTAGCAAACTACGCTAGAGAGCCGGGCCTGTCTACTTCCATAAACCATGAAGATAGTGATGATGAGGATGCTGATGATAGTGGTGATAATGATGCTGATGGTGATGATGAGGATGGGAATGATGAAGATGGCGAAAATGGTAATATCAGTGTGCTAACTGACAATAAAAATTAATCATTTAAAAAAAAAAAAAGCATAATATGTCTCTAAACAAAAACTTGGAAAAAAGTGCTTCTGTGCAGGACGGTTTAGTGAGGCTTAGCGAGGGGGGGGGGGAGGTTTGACCGCTTATAGTTTCTTACCGTGGGAGGGGGGGGGGAGAGGGGTACTCAGTGAGATTAGCCTCCCCCCCCCCCACCCCGCCCCACTTCTGTTGCCCCTGACAGTAAAATAAGTAGCACAACAAATAGACTGCCTATGCAGATGAAATAGGGTTAGCAAATTGAATCACAAGCTGAAGCTGAAAGCAGAAAAACAAACGTAATAAATTAGAGACATCGATTTTACATTGAATATCTTCTCTCTTTCTTCGCCGTAGACAGCTCTGCGCTTGAATGGATGATACAATTTGAAATTTGTTTCAAAGATGGCTGACAGAGCTCGGTAAGATCCGGCGTTGGGGGGAAAAGACCTTCCTTGTTGATAGTACAGCTCAACAGTTATTAGATTTATAAATTGGCTGGATGGACAGGCGAGGCTATTAGCTTGGAGGGATCAGCTTAAAGACAGTAGAATTACGTGACAACAAAACAATAAACAATAGGCTTCCTCTCCCGTCAGTAAACAACAAATTTAAACATTTTAGTCCCCCGTGTGGGTTCCGGGGCCCCATTGTAGGGGAAAAAAAGAATAGACCCACTGCTTCCCCAGAGGCATGTCGTAAGAATCGACTAATTGGGGAGCTTCCTTTGAAGTCAGAGTGCATCTGCCAGAGAGGCAAGGAACCAACAGTCTGTATTCAAGAGAATGAGATCTGTAAAACTGATGCACACGCAACACTCAGGTTCTGGAGCAGGACTGCAGTTCAATAGTGGACGAGCAACCAGAACTTTCCGCCAGAGTGTACAGCTGGTGAACGCGAAGAAGAAGAAGAAGAAATATTTTGGTTACTTGAAACGTCACAAAAGTTTAGTGAGAACTGTAATGGAGGGGTATATAGGTTATATGTTTAGGTTATAATTGTGACTAGGGTATGTGCGTCATATAAAATAGATTAGCATTGCACACACCACCATGTAGCCCTTAAATAGATTCCTGTTGTGTTGAGGAGATCAAAGGAGACAAATCAAGATACTGTTCCGACCGGCAACGAAGTCGTCAGCCGGCAAGCCACTTGGCCTTCCGGTCGCCGATAACCCGAGTGTGACAGGCAAGATTCGCTCTCGTTAAGAAGTCTTCCACGATTATGAGTAGCATGTATTTGACGTGCTTAAACTAACACGCTCAGGCGCTAACTTATCGGCACTTTTTTTTTTTGTTGTTGTTGCTACAAGGTCCGACAATTAAGCAATGAGACTGATTGATTCTATTACGGCCAAGACGAAATTGCCATCTATGAAGCAAAGCATGGAATCCAATGAGGCAGCCTTCATCTATGATCTGGCAGCTTTGCATCGCCGCTTGATAAGCAGACGAAAAACAAGCCACGATTTTATTGATCTAGTTAGATGTGCATTGTTACGAAATCAGCATGAAGCAAAAAGAAAAAAAAAACGTTACATTCTGTTTAAAACTCAGAAAAATCGCCACTGAGGCAATTGAATTGAATCAACAAGTTTATGGGTATAATTGTTTATCTGGTGCACAGATAAAAGAAAATTGAAAGTAAAAATGTTGGTATTTACGATTCAAAAGTGGTGTAGAAATGATTACTAATGCAACTAGACCTGGACACCCAGTTTCTGTTTGTAATGATGATCTCATTGCAAAAGTCACAGAACGGATACAAGAAGATCGTTGTTTTACTGTCAGGATGATGGCAGATGAATCTGGTGTTAATAGAGAGACCCTTCGTAAAATTTTAGTGCAAGATTTTGGCAAGAAAAAAGTTGCTTGCAGGTTTGTACTGCATTCTTTGTCTGATGACCAAAAACATCAGCGGGTTGAGTACCCACAAGACATCATCAAAACTGGAATTTTTGGCCCCCAGACAAGTATATGTTCTTTCTCAACCATCCACCCTATTCCCCAGATTTGTCTCCCTGTGATTATTTTCTTTTCCTAAAATTAAAGTTACCATTGAAAAAACGCTTCTTTGACGATATTGATGACATCCAAAAGACCGTAACATCGACTTTTAGGGCCATAGCAACAGAAACTACACGGGTCGTTTGTTAGATCGTGATACTCACAGTGTTAATGCACAAGGGGCTTACTTTTAATAAAATACAGGTTATATCTTCTAATGTTGATTATTTTAATATTATGGAATTAGTCTTCTTACTTAATTGTCGAACCTTGTATATAAATACAGTGGAATCCCAAGATACGCATTGGCGACCAGGTCGCCCGTTGGGCAAATTGGAAAAAAATATTTATTAAAAAAAAAAGTAATTCGCTTGATTATTTCAGAACCACTGAAGCTGCCACGTACATTGCCAGGTAATGGTATAATAGTTATGCCAAATATTTTAAGGAGAGTTTCATGTGGATTTTCAGGGGTGCTTACACATGTAAACGGGGAGAGATTATTATAATTATTATAATAATTATTATTTTTATTACTGAAACTAAGTTTAAGCCCCTTGAAGCCCGCCTCGAAAAAACTATTTAGGGTCTGCCCCCCCCCCCCCTCTACCCTTCTCAGTCCACCAATGTTTTCATTGTAGGGACGCACTTTGCTTGACAAAGCCACATCAAATGATTTCTCAGGCCTCATACAACCCGCAGTCTTGACAGTTCATTTGTAAGTAAACATCGATGCACTAGGCTCAGTCACAGCCAGCTATTAGAGAAGGCAGTGGCTCAGTGTAGCCATTCGTAGTCCGCTTGAGGTGTGAAGCTCAGTTAACTGTAGCGACGGCTTGGCGTTGACAGTCGCCGTTAAACATCGGGGAAATAAATGATGTTCGTATTCTTGTACCTTTCGTATCTTCTTGCCCCATGTTGCCCTTGTAGTTCTCTAGCTCTGCGTCTCTGTGTGGCCCGAAGTATAGTGGCATTGCTTCACAGTGTAGTATTGGGTTTAACTTTGTCGATTCCCGCAGTTCCCTTCAGGTTTCGGGGCCCATTGGGAGGGGGGAGAGAGAGAGGGGGGGGCGTGGCACAGTACATCCACGGCGCCCATGTGGGGGTGGGGGCGTGGCACCGGACATCCACGGCACACATGGGGGGGGGGGGGCGGGGTACAGTACATCCATGGCGCCCCTGTGGGGGGTGGGGGCGTGGCACAGGACATCGACGATGCCAATGTGGAGGTGAGGGACGTGGCACAGTACATCCACGGCGCCCATGTGGGGCGTGACACAGTACATCCACGGCGCCTATGTGGGGGTGGCGGGCGTGGTACAATACATCCACGGCGCACATGAGGGTGGGGGTGTGACACAGTACATCCACAGCGCCCATGTGGGGGTGGGGGCGTGGCACAGTACATCCACGGCGCCCATGTGTGGGCGTGGCACAGTACATCTACGACGCCTGTGTGGGGATGGCGGGCGTGGTACAGTACATCCACGGCGCCCATGAGGGTGGAGCGTGGCACAGTACATTCACGGCGCCCATGTGGGGGTGGGGGCGTGGTACAGTACATCCACGGCGCCCATGAGGGTGGGGGCGTGACACAGTACATCCACGGCGCCCATGTGGGGGTAGGGGCGTGGCACAGTACATCTACGGCGCCAATGTGGGGATGGGGGTGGCGTGGTACAGTACATCCACGGCGCCTATGAGGGTGGGGCGTGGCACAGTACATCCACGGCGCCTATGTGGGGGTGGCGGGCGTGGTACAGTACATCTACGGCGCACATGAGGGTGGGGGCGTGACACAGTACATCCACAGCGCCCATGTGGGGGTGGGGGCGTGACACAGTACATCCACGGCGCCCATGTGGGGGCGTGGCACAGTACATCTACGACGCCTATGTGGGGATGGCGGGCGTGGTACAGTACATCCACGGCGCCCATGTGGGGGCGTGGCACAGTACATCTACGACGCCTATGTGGGGATGGCGGGCGTGGTACAGTACATCCACGGCGCTAATGAGGGTGGAGCGTGGCACAGTACATTCACGGCGCCCATGTGGGGGTGGGGGCGTGGTACAGTACATCCACGGCGCCCATGAGGGTGGGGGCGTGACACAGTACATCCACGGCGCCCATGTGGGGGTAGGGGCGTGGCACAGTACATCTACGGCGCCTATGTGGGGATGGGGGGTGGCGTGGTACAGTACATCCACGGCGCCCATGTGGGGGTGGGGGCGTGGTACAGTACATCCACGGCGCCCATGAGGGTGGGGGCGTGACACAGTACATCCACGGCGCCCATGTGGGGGTAGGGGCGTGGCACAGTACATCTACGGCGCCTATGTGGGGATGGGGGGTGGCGTGGTACAGTACATTCACGGCGCCCATGTGGGGGTGGGGGCGTGGTACAGTACATCCACGGCGCCTATGAGGGTGGGGCGTGGCACAGTACATCCACGGCGCCCATGTGGGGGTGGGGGCGTTGCACAGTACATCCACGGCGCCCATGTGGGTCGTGGCACAGTACATCCACGGCGCCCATGTGGCGGGTGTTGCACAGTACATCCACGGCGCTAATGCGGGGGATGGGGGGGGGAGTGGCACAGTACATCCACGGCTTCTTGAAAAAGCACGTCATAACAGGCGACTAAATGGGTGATATTGCCCTGTGAAGTTAGGGCGCGTCTGCCCGAGAGGTGGGGAACCAACAGTCTGCATGCAAGTAAGACACAAGTGTAAAACGGATTTACATGCTCTGGAACTGGAGTCCAGAAGTAAACGTGTTCTGTCTGTGTGTTTGTGTGTTCTCTCTCTTTTCTCTGTGTCTGGGTCTTAAGGATTGTGAACACTGTTTCATATTACCGAAATACCAATGTTTGAAGTCAGCTGAAAGCGATTTGGCAACAGACGACTTTGCATAGTCACCTTTAACATTGTTTTAACGTTGGTGGCGGTATGAGCGTCACACCGCTCAGAAATCGGTGGCTGAACATTTGCACGTAAAAGTGCACATTAAAACCACAGCAGCATATAACTGTTGGGGTTAGTTTACACTGTCCTAAAGAAGAGCTGTGACAAATGTTCAGCTTGTCTGCTCGTTTGGACGTCACAGAAGATTCCAGAACAATCAGGAATATTGTAGAAAGGCTATTCTTCTTCTTCCTCTGCATTTCTAAACCCAATAGAGCATAGGCGTGAACTACCTCACGCCAAGTCATTCTATCTAACCTTCGCTATCGCATGCAGCTCTCCCCATGTCCTCGCCATCTTTGTAATTTCACTGTCTAGCTCCCTTCTTCATGTCTTTGTGGGTTCCAGCGCACAGCCTTTCTAGTTGTATTGTTGTCATGTTTTATGAACGTGTGTCCTATCCAACGCCAGAGTATATTTCTTTACTCCTTGGTCAGCTGAAACTTGTTCAGTTCTCTCACAAAGATCTACATTAGTGATTCTATCATACCTCCTAATTCCTTATATTCTCCACAGACACCAGTTAATGAATGTTTGTAGTTTATTAGTAATTGCCTTGACTGACTGACTTTCTACCCCACCAGAACATCACACAAGCGATAAACACCCGAGGACACAATGTGCCAACCATGTGCTTGAGGATCACCGTGGAGAGGTCTCAGAAACCGCGTTCAGCCTTTAGGCCATATTTATGGCCAGGCTATGTTGCAGCCCCTGGCAAGAGCCAGTGTAGGGCTTCAAATAACGAAAACTTGCATCCTAAAAAGGACGGGAAGTTTATCCACTAGTAATTGCGTTAGCTGTTCTCCATGTTTTAGCTCCATACAGATTTGACGTTAGAATGAAAGATTTAATTTTAGGATTGATATGTTTCTTTCCTTGTTAGAACAGTCAAAGGGGAATAACCCCAAACGCAGACTGGGCTGCTGTTATTGAAAGGGTCGCACTATTGTTTGGATACTGTTATCTCTGTATTGACAGTTTGTGCTATCGTAAATTAGTGAGAACAAATCGATAACCTATACTCTCTTTGTGTCCTGTTCACGTTTCCTGGCCCATTTACACACTGTCTGACCTTTCATTCATACTTTCTCAGACTTTTCTACGTCGGAGGGGTGTCACGTTGTCTTGTCTCCAATTACATTAGCGCGGATGTCGCGTGTTCTATACTACACGACGACACAGCTTTAAATGACCCCAGAACATCTTGACCTGGCCCTAACCCAAACCCTCCTACCCACAGCCTAGTCACAGAAGAGGCCTTTTTAGAGGATAGCAGTACAACGTGACACCTCTCTGACCTAGATCAGACTGAACGAACAAACGAACTTTATTTTCAAAGGGTTAAGAATTGGAAACACAGGCCCGACTTACATTCTGCCCTTCTGGCCTCACGCCATGCATACATTATCTATGCACACATTGTTTTTGCAAATATTAATAATAATAGCATTAATAGACATCATCAACAACATCTTTGTAACAATGTACTCCTAGTATGCCTACATTTAAAAACAATTTGAGACAATGTGTAGGTGGGTCGGGAGACGTGAACAGGTCCCTCTCTTCTATTACATCGTGTGGGTTCCGGAGTTACATTTTGGAAAGCAAGGAATAGACCCAGTGCCCCCTTCTTCAGAAAGCATGTAGTAGGGGACAACTAATTAGGAATATTTCCTTCAAAATCGAAGTACATCTGCTTGAGAGGCAAGGAACCAGTTGTCTGCATATAGATCGGCCAAATCTCAAAACAAACAAAAACACAAAACAAAAACACAAAAAAGGATATGCAGACATAAGTTCTGGATGAAGACCAAAGTCCAGAAGTGGACGAACAACCAGAACTTTCTGACAGAGTTTACAGCCGACCAACGCTAAGAGGAAGAAAAAGAAGAAATATACCTAGTATGATTCAGGTTCAGCCATCGTCATCATGTGCTGTCTCAAAGGTTGTCACAATGTTATTTAGATAACGTTAATCCTGAATTGACAATTTGTGCTACCATAAATCAGCGAAGGCATATCCATACTGTTTAATCTCTTTAAATAAACCCAATACGATTCAAGTCCAGTCATTATCATCAACACAATGGAAACTACCAATCAGATCTCTTTCTTAAATGTTCGTTGTAATTTAGACAAAGCATTACGGTTTACTGTGTTTGTAAATGGTTGCTGTGTTTGTTATTGCACCTGTGCTTGATTTATATAAATTTATGTAACCTGTGGTTCTATTTCATTAGTTTGAAATTAATTCTGTCCGTATTTCATAGTTGTCAATTTCAAGCAGTAAAACTACATGGCCAATAAAGACCCTTTTTTAGGGTTATCTAGTAGCTGGTCATGTTCTTAATACACACGTTTCCATATCGAGGCGCACACACCTTTTGGATGTGACAGTTTCGATTTCCAGCACAGCAACTATAGCTTCCGATTTTTGTGTTGTCTGTTGCGTCCTTTCCATCTTTCTACTTCTTTCTGTGAGTGCCGATCAATACATTGTCTGTCTGTTTCCTGAATGTATAATATGAATGCCGTTAGTTGTCGCAAACATGGCTAATGATTGGTGCTACCATAAATCAGCGAGGGCATATCCATACTATATCATATCTTTAAATAAACCCAGTTCGATCCAAATCCAGTCATTATCATTAACACAATGGAAGCTGCCAATCAGATCTCTTTCTTAAATGTTCGTTGTATTTTAGACAAAGCATTACGGTATGCTGTGTTTGTAAATGGTTGCTGTGTTTGTTATTTCCCCCTGTGCTTGATTTCCTTGACAGTACCCGCTCGTTAGCTTGGTGATATTGTTGAGTTTTCACAAGCTGTTAACTCCATTAGGCTCAAGATTGCAGTTTAAATGGAAAACACGATGATCATCACCGGAGCTACAGAGTTCGTGTTTTGTACGAAGCTTTCAGCGAGCAGCTAGCCATTCCACGGAGAGAGACGGAGCCGTATGGGATCCGGCCCCGAGGTCGAGCCTCTCAACTTTGACATTTAACCTTGATTAGCATATTTTTTGATGTGACCTAAAAACTACGCACTTTTGACGTCTTGATTTTATTGCTTTCTGCAGAGCTCTATGATGTTTATTTCGATCATGTGTATTGTGCTGTTGTCTCTACTATCCCCACCCCCCCCCCCCCCGGCCACCACCAAACCTCTCTTTGTAGGTTCCGCTACTGCAACCTGTTTACTCATCACCGAAATATGTACCTTCATCAAATGAAAATATGTATGACATAAACATATGTAACTTTTTTCTCTGTGATTTATTGTTTGGGCTGTATGATAGACAAGGAACAGCCTTGGGAAATTTCATAAAGGTCTGACGATAGTTAGGTTTCTTTAATAATTAGCAAAAACTTGCCATAATGTATTTTTCAAGCTTGTTCCCTCCCCTAAAGGTGGAAAAGGGTAGACCTACTGTCTCCAAACAGGCTTATTGTAAAAGGCTATTGTTTAGGGCTTTGCTGCCAATGGGTGTGTGGTGTCGAAAACAGTGGATATCACAGCCTAGCTGTAACCACAACACAGCGTGTAAACCACAATTTTAAAAACTAAATCAGAAGAGTTAGGGGCCGTAAAATCTGCAGTTTCTTGACATATTTTATGCTTTAGAGAAAGTTCATGTTTCAAATAGTTTATTTTTGTCTTCGTTTAGTTTGTCCCGTAAAGAAAGTTCATATCATCATTCAGAGAAAGTTTATACTTTAAAGAAATGTGAACAATGTCAGTCCACATCACTGGAGTTAGCCCGCTTCATGATACCACTGTTACAGTCGAAAAAAATGAATGTTATGGTTAGAAAGACTTCATCAGCATAAAACACAAACAAACGATACAATACTTACAAACAGCAAGACATAAATCCACGTTTCTGTCACATAATCACTATAACCCGCTTGAGCGGTAGGCACATCTGCGTGCCCATGTTGTTGCAAGATATGAGTATGGGCCAGGAAGTTTCACAGAGACGTAGGTTGGCTAGAGGTGGTTACGGCAAAGGACGTAACTCGAAATTTTTTACATAAAACTGTGTTGGATATTATGACCTTTAGGAGAGAGATAACCCAATAGACTTGAGAGAAAGCCAACGGTGTAGAAACAGTTAACCTGTTAGATACTATATAATGCAATTCATTCCATCTAAACTGTTTAACTGTTTGATCACCAGATTCATTAGACAAGAAAGACGAGCAGTTTATAGCACAGAATGAGGGGAACAGTAACAAGGGCATCAACTTTGATGTGCAGGATCCTCCAGCAGGTCCGCCTTTAAGAGGCAATGACCCACCTGGCAACAAGAGCCAGGAAGCAGCCAGCCAACCCCGGGGACAGCCGGTTCATGCGGCACCAGGACAGGCAGCAGCGTTACAGCAACAGGATGATGGTGAAGTCAAAGGCTCCAGGTTTATAGAAGCTGACGACAAGCAGTTCATCAGTAGGTGACATTTTATTTCCTTGTTTATTTCTTTGTAGTGGTTGATAGTTAATTTGGGATAAATGACACCAATTGGGAGACTACATCTCAAGACCGAAATGCATGGCGTGCAGCTCTACACAAGGGCGCAGCTACATGTGAAGCAAACAGAACAGCAAGACTGATTAAGAAAAGGATGGACAGAAAGGCGACTGCAGGAGATCCCCTCCCTGGCACAATGCTCATTCCCTGTCATAACTGTCCAAGAACTTTTCAGGCCCGCATCGGCCTCATCGGTCATCTTCGTACTCATACTTGATGAAAAAGATTGGTCATCATCATCAAGATGGACAACATACAGAGTAAGGGCGGATGCAGAAGTGATGAATCCCACATGGGCTAGAACAAAGCCCTATACTGGTCATGACTTATCTGCAGCTCTATGTGGTCATCCCAGAGACACAGTCCGAGTTGTGGACCTGACCAACATTGATAGGATTGAAGTGTCCATTGAAATCTGGGTGCATCTGGCTGACAGGCGTCGAACAAGTAATCCTGATATGTAAAAACAGATGTGGGTGCAAAACTTAAATCCTGTAAACTAAAGTTCAGAAGTGGGTGAACAACCAAGACTTTTCCCCAGAGTTTACATATTTATACCATGTGAACGTGAAGAAAAAAGAGGAATAGAAGAAAAAAGGAGGAGGAGGGGAGAAGGAGGAGAAGAGAAAGAAAAAAGCATAATAAGAACAAGAACAAGAATAAGGCAGAAAAAGAAGAAGAAATATAACATCAACAGCATGATGGTGGATATGCCTACCTAAGACATTACTTGGCTCCCATGACACGATCATGAAAAGTTGGAGAACGACTAAAGACATCTTGTTCTTGGTGTTTGCCATGTTGTTCTCTACTTCTGGGTTTTAGTTTTGTTCTAGAAATGCATGCACATCCGTTTTAAAGATCTCCCTTGTCTGTGTGCAGACTGTTGGTTTCTTGCCTCTCAAGCTGATGCTGAAATTGTTGGTTGTTCCACTACTTCCGGACATCAGTCTTGTTCCAAAACTGGAACTATGCGTGCACATCCTTTTCACAGATCTAACTTTCTTGTATGCAGACTGTTGATTCCTTGCCTCTTGGGCAGATGGGCTCTAATTTCAGAGGAAAAAGCGCCTAGTCGTCTTATACGACATGCTTTTTTTAGTAGGGAGGCCCCATCCACCTGAGGCCCCATCCACCCGTACCCCCAAATAGGGAACTCTCATGGGGAGACACTAATTCTAGGTTTGGGTGACATGTGAGTGTTTAGTCAGTTATTTAAACCCTCCCCCTTTCTACCCCCCCCCCCCCCCAAATAACACAGCGAGACGAATTTGAACCTTTATAACTGGAAGCAAGTGTACTGTTGACTTAACAGCTTTTTTCAACTCTGAGAAAAGTTTCAAATGAACTAGAGTTAACAGAATCTACAATTGACATCCTTGTTAAATAATGATTTCTTTTGGAGTTTCTCTTGTGCCAGTAAAGTTTCCTTTCAAGGGTAATTTTCATTCAACCTTCGTGTCAAATACAATCAGACAGTGGCTTTCAGAAAATCGATGAAGTTCTAGTTATTTTATTCTGGAAGATGTGTTTTCCATCAACTAAAGGTTGGCTGCGCTGTAGTTCTTTGAGGGCCACAGTCACTTTGATCTAACTGCAAAACTGGTTGTCATGATTCATATTTATTACCTCGTCCTTACCCGCACAAGACTTCAGCTGATTGTGTCACGTTTACGAGTGCTCTAATCATAACTTTTGTGGGGCGTTGAACAAGGTATCTTGGATATGTCATGTTGGTCTGCCGTCCAGATAGATGTTCCACTCACCCTGATAGTAGTGAACTTTCAGATAGCATCCAGGAGGACATAAGCTAATCGATCAGTTCATTTCTGCCAATGTTTCCTTCCATGGGTAATTTTCTCCTTGTTTGCCACAAGCCTTTGTGTTAGACACAATCGGAGGCTTTCAGAAAATCGATGAAGTTCTTGTTGTATTAGGGCTGTAGAAATGTTTCCATTAACTACAGGTTGGCTCCGGAGTAATTCTTTGTCTAAATTCAGCTTGTTCTGACAAAAATTGTTTGTCACGATCTATACTTATTATGTCTCTTTATGCGATAGCGACCAGTGCGAGACTGTTAGGGTGGATGTCAAATGTTGTCTTTAGATCTTTAGATAGGTTTGCTCTACTTTGGGTAGCTAATCGAAGTTTCGTCACCCTAAGATTTAAAAAAATGTATTTATCTTAGTTTGGATAGTGGGAAAGGACAGATCTCTCATACCCTGTTCAACCTGTGAGAAGTTATAATGAGGTCTCCGTAATGGTTACACCGGCCGGGGTAACCTGCAGTTCTGTGTCGGGAATGAGTGTTGTGTGGAGAGACGCTGAGTGTGGATGAAGCAGGCTGGTTTATGTGGCCACAGTTGGTTATAATGCTCATCATCTGGGACGCCATGGAAAGAAGACATTAGGGTTGTCGCGCCCTTCCCCCTTTTGTCCTTTCGGGGGGAGAGGCGGGGGAGGGGGGAGAGCACAACTCCCTTACATATGTCATGTGTGGGAGCGTAGGTTAAGTGCGTAATAATACAGGTATCAGAAACAGCAGAAAATGCTGCTAAAGCACATAATATACAAACCCTACACAAAATTACCCAGCAAATTTGCGGAAACAGAAACAATTATCACAGCATACCCATCAGAGATAACCAAGGCAGACTGCTCACCACAAAACAAAAACAAGACATGCAGTGGACTAAACACTTCTCCGACCTCTTGAACAGACCTGATCCTAAAAATCCCCCAGATATTCAACCAGCCTCTCAGGACATTGACATTATTACTGAACCACCAAGCAAACAAGAAATCCTTAAAGCTATCCACACTTTAAAGAACAACAAAGCACAGGGCAAAGACGAACTGCCAGGGAAATTCACAAAGTCGATCCAAACACAACTGCTAGCATTCTAGAACCATTGTTCAAGGATATTTGGGGAAAATAAGTGTTGCCTGATGACTGGACTGAAGGAACAATAGTCAAAACCCCCAAAAAAGGAGACTTAACAGACTGCACTAATTGGAGGGGAATTACTCTACTCTCAGTACCAAGCAAAATATTTTGTAAAATTATCGTAATGCGGCTTGAAAAAGGAGTAGATAAATGCCTGCGAGTGAAACAAGCAGGATTCAGAAAGGGCAGAGGAACAACTGAGCACATCTTCGCCATACGTAACATTTTAAAACAATGCAACGAATGGCAGAGAAGTATATATATTAATTTTGTGGACTTAGAGAAAGCTTTTGACAGCGTCCATAGAGACGGTCTGTGGAATATTTTACGACATTATGGAATCCAGAAAAAATAGTCAACATAATTGCTCTCTTCTATAAAGACTTTTCCTGCAGTATACAAAAAATTACAATACATCTTTCCCAGTAAAGACGTGTGTAAGACATATCTTGGCTGTGTGGTGTCCCTACTGGGAGGGACAGAGGAAGACATACAGTCACGCCTGAACAAAGCTAGAGCTGCTTTTGGAAGGATGAGGCAAATCTGGAAATCCAACAATTACTGCAGAGGAACAAAACTCCGACTCTACAAGAGCATCATTTTGCCAGTTCTTTATGGAGCGAAATGCTGGAGAATGACCAAAAAGGATGCACACAAGCTGTCCTCCTTCCACCACACATGTCTACGTAGAATTATCAAAATTTTCTGGCCAGATACAATCTCAAACACTAAACCCCTTAAAACCACAAACCAAGAAACTTTAGACAGTATGATTACCAAGAGAAGATGGAAATGGCTTGGCCACGTTATGAGAATGAGAATGAGAGTGCGGCATCTTTGACATGGAAAACTGCACTGAAGATTTCATAGGACAGGAAAGCATGCAAAGTCCTCTCTAAAGCCTCATGTGCCACTAGGAATAACGAGAACTGATGACTGATGATGAATACACGTAATAGTTGTATTCTTTGTTGTAGTAGTAAATGTCATGAATGACATGAAAGCTGTGGTTGTTTCTTCTTCTGGCTCCCCTAATGGAGCAATGTCATTAGGAGACTCAAGCTCACACAAGGCAGTGTGGCGACAGCTCAGTGGGAGAAATGTTTGTAGAAATCGCATATACTAAGCTACAGCCTTGAGGAAACCTTACAATGTTCCCCACTGGAGCAAACGCCCTCAACCAACTCACGCCAAGTCGATCTGTCCTGTGCTATCGCATGCAGCTTTCCCCATGTCCTTCCCAATTTGTTAACTTTACTCTCTAGCTCCCGTCTCCAATTGTTTTTTTTTTTTTTTGGTCTTCCTTTATTTATTTGCCCCTGTGGTTTCCAGTGCAAAGAGATTTTAGTGGTATTGTTCTCGGGTTTTCTCAATGTGTGTCCTATCCAACGCCAGCGTCTTTTCTTCACATCTTGTCCACTGGAACTTGTTTTGTTTTCTATGGTTGGCTGGTTGGTTGTTTTTGTGTGGCTATTGTGTATTTTTTACAGGATGAGGTAGGCAACCTCAAGCCCGACCCGACCCTTAGTCGTTAACTTAGTGTTAACTTGCTTTAACTCTTTTGGTACCAGGGAACTCACGGTACGTTTACTAGTTGCCATTTTTATGGCACACATTTCTGCACTCTTCGCGGCTCATTCTTCTTTTATGTTAACCAATTCTATCTCAGTTGTTACTATAATTCATTGTGTTCCAACGCTGTACTTTTCTATTCAGTAAGACTTTTTTTAAAAAGTGATCGCTCTAATGTGCCCAAAACGTTATGATTTACAGCGATTATAAGAACAACTGGCTGGGATTGGGAGGGTTAAGTCCCCGATGTGTAAAAGGCTTGAATCGACGGGGTTTTACATCGTCACCAAGTGTATCCACCAAAATTAAACTTGCCATCATTAGCGGTGTGTGGTGGTAAATGAATGAACCAAACCAATTTTATTTTGACCGGACTCTCATGCTTCAAGTGACAGATATGTCTTCATGTTTTCCAGTTATTGTGGCTGTTGCCGTGTCTACTGGCTTTGTGGGGCTCATGTTGGCGGGAGTTTGCTATTACAAGTAAGTACAACTTGTTTTATGACCTCTCTTCTTCTTCGTCTGCGTTCGCCCTTATACGGGCACTTAGCATACTGTATTGTGGATTGCAGCTAGGCTGCGAAATTTGCGACTTTTAATCCAACACAACTGATTTCAACACACCCCTAATTAATTAGTAGCCTTTTATGACAGGATGTTAGGGGGCAGAGTATGTATTAATTTTTTCTGCTCATCCAAAATACGGCCCTGGAAAGAGACGGGAACTGCGGCGTTTAGTCGCAGGTCTACAAGTCAAGAACCCCTTTCACTCTATCGACACATTTAGCATGTAGTTCTAGACAATACATGTATAGATAAGGTGCTAGTGAAGTGATGTAGTCAGCATAACACTGGTCACCTTTACTTCACGTGACATTTTGCTGTCCATTGTGGGGTTGCGTTGACCTAGGAGCCAAGGTCGGTTATTAATGAGATAATTAACAACTGCTGCTGGTTATGATGCTGCTGCTGTTGCTGCTGCTGCTGTTGCTGCTGCTACTATTACTATTGCTGCTGTTACTGTTGCTGCTGTTACTTCTACTACTGCTGCCATTGCTTCTGCTGTTGCTGCTGCTGTCAGTTTTTCTGCTGCTACTGCTGCTGCTACTGCTTTTGCTGTTTTTGTTGCTGCTACTACTACTATTGCTGTTGCTATTTCTGCTACTGTTGCTACTGCTGCTGTTACTACTGTTGCTTATGCCACTGTTGCTGCTGCTGTTACTATTGTTAATGCTGCTACTACTACTCCAACTGTTGCTGCTTTTACTAATACTATTAATGCTGCTATTACTACCGCTGCTGCTACTACTACGGTTGCTGATGTTACTGTTGCTGTTGCTACTGCTACTACTACAGTTGCTGATGTTACTGTTACTGTTGCTACTGCTACTACTACAGTTGCTGATGTTACTCTTACTGTTGCTACTGCTACTACTACAGTTGCTGATGTTACTGTTGCTACTGCTACTACTACAGTTGCTGATGTTACTGTTACTGTTGCTACTGCTACTACTACAGTTGCTGATGTTACTGTTACTGTTGCTACTGCTACTAATGATTCTACAGCTGCTACTGTTGTTGCTGTTGCTACAACTGCTGTTGCTACTTCTCCTGTTGCTGCTACTACTGCTGCTGCAGCTACTGCTGCTGCTACTACTGCTGCTGCTTCTACTGATACTGCTACTGATATCTTCTTCTTCTTCGTTCACCGGCTGTGAATTCCGGCGGTAGGTCCCGGTTAATCGTCCGCTTGGGCTTTTGGCTTTTACCTGGACCTGAGTTTTGCGTGTACAACCGTTTTACTGGCTTTTGCCGTTCCCTGCCTCACGGGCAGATGTACTCCGACTTCGAGGGAAGCTACTGCTATCATTCCTGCAACTACTACCGCTGCTACTACTACAACTGTTGCTACTGTTACTACAATTATTACTGCTGCTGCTACTACTGTTGTTGCTGCTGCTACTGTTGCTGCTGCTACTACTGTTGCTGCTACTGTTGCTGCTGCTACTACTACTTTTACTGCTGCTACTACTGTTGCTGCTGCTACTACTGTTGCTGCTACTGTTGCTGCTGCTACTACTACTTTTACTGCTGCTACTACTGTTGCTGCTGCTACTACTATTGCTGCTACTACTACAACTGTTGCTGCTGCTACTACTGTTGCTGCTGCTACTACTGTTGCTGCTACTGTTGCTGCTGCTACTACTGTTGCTGCTGCTACTACTGTTGCTGCTGCTACTACTATTGCTGCTACTACTACAACTGTTGCTGCTGCTACTACTGTTGCTGCTGCTACTACTGTTGCTACTACTGTTGCTGCTGCTACTACTGTTGCTGCTGCTACTACTATTGCTGCTACTACTACAACTGTTGCTGCTGCTACTACTATTGCTGCTACTACTACAACTGTTGCTGCTGCTACTACTGTTGCTGCTGCTACTACTGTTGCTGCTACTGTTGCTGCTGCTACTACTACTTTTACTGCTGCTACTACTGTTGCTGCTGCTACTACTGTTGCTGCTACTGTTGCTGCTGCTACTACTACTTTTACTGCTGCTACTACTGTTGCTGCTGCTACTACTATTGCTGCTACTACTACAACTGTTGCTGCTGCTACTACTGTTGCTGCTGCTACTACTGTTGCTGCTACTGTTGCTGCTGCTACTACTGTTGCTGCTGCTACTACTGTTGCTGCTGCTACTACTATTGCTGCTACTACTACAACTGTTGCTGCTGCTACTACTGTTGCTGCTGCTACTACTGTTGCTACTACTGTTGCTGCTGCTACTACTGTTGCTGCTGCTACTACTATTGCTGCTACTACTACAACTGTTGCTGCTGCTACTACTATTGCTGCTACTACTACAACTGTTGCTGCTGCTACTACTGTTGCTGCTGCTACTACTGTTGCTGCTACTGTTGCTGCTGCTACTACTACTTTTACTGCTGCTACTACTGTTGCTGCTGCTACTACTGTTGCTGCTACTGTTGCTGCTGCTACTACTACTTTTACTGCTGCTACTACTGTTGCTGCTGCAACTACTATTGCTGCTACTACTACAACTGTTGCTGCTGCTACTACTACAACTGCTGCTGCTACTACTACAACTGTTGCTGCTATTACTAATATTATTATTGCTGCTATTTTTTCCGCCGCTGCTACTACTACAGTTGCTGCTGTCACTATTACTGTTGCTGCTACTACTGATTCTACTTTTCTACTTCTGCTGCTGTTGCTACTACTGCTGTTGCTACACCTCCTGTTGCTGCTGCTGCAGCTACCTCTGCTTCTGCAGCTATTACTGCTACTGATACTGCTATCATTGCTGCTAATACTTGCGTTGCTACTACTATAACTGTTGCTGCTGTTACTACAAATATTACTGCTGTTACTACTACTGCTCCTGCTACTACTACGATTGCTGGTGCTGCTATTGTTGCTGTTGCTGCTGCTGCTGCTACTGCTGTTACTACTGTAGTTTCTGCTACTAATGCTACTGCTGCTGCCTCTGTTGCTGCTGATGCTACTACTGCTGTTGCTACTACTACTGTTGCTACTGCTGCTGCTTATATTTTTGCCGTTATCACTGCTGCTGCGTTTTTTATGTTGCTACTGTTACTACTGTTACTGCTTCTGCAATTATTGCTTCTACTACTACCTGCTACTACTACTACTATTGTTGTTGCTGCTACTTTTTCTGCTGCTACTGTTGCTACTACTGCTTTTGCTGTTTTTGTTGCTGCTGTTACTAATACTACTGTTGTTGCTACTACTACTGCTGCTGTTGCTACTACTCCTACGACTACTACTACTAGTACTACTACAACTATTGCTGCTGCTACTACTGTTTCTGCTGTTAATACAAATGTTGCTGCTGCTACTACTACAACTGTTGCTACTGCTACTACAACTGTCGCTGCTGCTGCTATTACAAACGTTGCTGCTGCTACTACTACAACTGTTGCTGCTTTTACTAATACAAATAATGCTGCTATTACTACCGCTGCTGTTACTACTACTAATGCTGCTGCTACTACTGATTCTACTGCTGCTACTATTGATGCTGTTGCTACTACTGCTGTTGCTACTTCTTCTATTGCTGCTGCTACTGCTGCTGCAGCTACTGCTGCTGCTTCTACTGGTGCTGCTACTGATATCTTCTTCTTTTTCGTCGCTCACCGGCTGTGAATTCCGGCGAAGGTTCCAGTTAATCGTCCGCTTTGACTTGTGTCTTTTACCTGGACCTGAGTTTTGCGCGTACAACCGTTTTACTGGCTTTTGCCGTTCCCAGCCTCACGGGCAGATGTACTCCGACTTTGGGGGAAGCTACTGCTATCATTGGTGCCGTTACTACTTCTCCTGTAGCTGCTGCTGCTGCAGCTACTGCTGCTACTACTACTGCTAATACTACCGCTTCTACTACAACTGTTGCTGCTGTTACTACAATTATTACTGCTTCTAATACTACTGCTGCTGCTACTACTACGACTGTTGCTGCTGCTACTACTACTGTTGCTGCTGCTACTACTACAACTGTTGCTACTACTACTACTACAACTGTTACTGCTGCTACTACTACTACTACTACTACTGCTGCTACTACTAGTTGTTGCTGCAATTACTACTAATGTTGCTGCTGCTACTACAGCTGTTGCTGCTGCTACTACAGCTGTTGCTGCTGCTACTGCTACAATTGTTGCTAGTGCTACTACTCCAACTGTTGCTGCTATTACTAATACTATTAATGCTGCTATTACTATCGCTGCTGCTACTACTACAGTTGCTGCTGTTACTACTACTGTTGCTGCTGCTACTGCTGCTATTACTGCTGCTGTTGCTGCTACTGTCATTACTACTTCTCCTGTAGCTGCTGCTGCAGCTACTGCTGCTGCAGCTACTGCTGCTTCTGCTGCTACTGGTACTGCTACTGCTTTTATTGCTGCTACTAATGCCGCTGCTACCACTACAGCTGTTGCTACTGTTACTAAAATTATTACTGCTGCTACTAATACTGCCGCTGGCTACTACTACAACTGTTGCTGCTGTTACTACAGTTATTAACGCCACTATTGCTGCTGCTACTACTGCTACTATTGCTGCTGTTGTTACTACACTAGTGCTGCTGCTGCTGTTGCTGCTACTACTACTCCAGCTGCTGCTGCTACTGTTGATGTTGCTGCTGCTGCTACTGTTGTTTCTGCTACTACTACTAATGCTACTGCTGCTGCCTCTACTGCTGCTGATGCTACTACTGCTGTTGCTACAACTACTGTTGCTACAACTATTGTTGCTACTGCTGCTGCTAATACTTTTGCCGTTAATATTGCTACTTTTGCTGCTGCTGCTATTATTGCTGCTACTACTGCTGCTACTACTACTCGTCCTTCTTCTGTGTTTCCCTCTTCTTCTTTTTCTCCGTCTCCTCCTCTTTCTCCTTCTTCTTCACGGGACAGAAGGCAAATATCTTACTTCAAATCAGAAATCGCGCAATAATATCTATGATTACGACCTAATCAAACGACTGAGCGTGTCCAGATTTTAGACCATCAATACTCATGACCCATTTACTGCATTACTCAACTGAGAGGTTAAGCGCACCTTCACCTCAAGGAATGTATAAATTGTGCACATGTGTAATGTGTGTATTGATTGATTGTGTTCGTGCATGTGTCACATGGTAGTACTCCCGACACTCATTGTTTGCCAGTTCGTAAGACGTTGCCACTCATCTACACGTATGCTGTTGCTTTCTACACGTCTTGTTCACGAATATATTGCCAGATTATATTTCTTTATTGTTTGCGGAGTTCTAATATTACTGCAGCCGAACCTTTTTTTTCAATTTGGTTATAAATTTCAGAGGGAGAATTTTGGTATTTAGACGTGACATTTGTCATATGTATAATCCGTTATCTAAGTTTAGTCATGTTGTGAGTATAGGTTGGTAGTTTCGAAGCAGAAAAGAAAAACTGTGAGGGCGGAGGACATCGTATTACGCGAGGCGAAGACGTGTATGTTGCAAATCTCTTCAGCATATGTTATAATGTGTACAGTCAGATTTTTACCCAAACCGAGCATCCTTAACTGTAATTTGCTTTTGCGTGTTTAACTGTGATTCGTGGAAAAGCTGTCTTTAGAATCTATGCCTCGTTACCGAAAGCGTTCCAAGAACTGCTGCCACTGTTGAAGCTGTATGCTGTTTCTTCAGCAGAATAGACATTCGAAAAGTAAAGGAACTTTTTATGTCAGTGGCACATCGAATGTTACTTGGTTTTTAATTCACCCCAAACAAAGAAGATACTGGACTTACCGGGAAGGTACACTATTCTAGGGGTGTTACGGGTTGGGGGTAGGGTGGGTCGGTGTCTCTGGGGTGGTATGGGCTGACAAAGATCCTAACCCTAATCCTAACCCATAACACCCCTAGAATACTGGACTTTTCCGGAAACTCTGGGTATTTCTTGGTTTGGTGGAATTAAAATAAAGTACCTATCGGACATATGGTGCTAGACCATATTTTATACAACAATCAATAATTGATGAGTTAAATGGTCAGGCTGGGTTTTTCACCCTATATTTTTTATCAATTTATCTCTGTGGATTCGAACCCACGTCATTCAAATCGACAGATAGGAGCCTATCCACTCACTACCGCGGCTACCAGAATGGAATATATACAGTAGTACCTCGGGTAACGAATACCTCTAGTCACGAACACATCGGCCCATAAACACAATTTGTGAATCAATTTTGACTCGACCTGCGAACAAATCACTCGGCGCACGATCGCTTTGGCAGCATATTTTCAGCTTGCGAACAGCATCAGCTGCACTCCAGTTTACGCGCTGTGAAAATTTTTTTATCGAACGCCTTACGGAATAATTTGATTTGGATTACTCTCAGAGGGAAAAATGTGTTGACGCGAACATTTCGGTTTGCGAATAGAGTCAGAGAACGAATTAAGTTCGTGACCCGAGGTACGCTGCATTTTTATTAGCTATTTTGAAGAACTTATTGTGTTTATAACACACACACGCGCGCGCGAAAAAGGAAAGAAATATAATGCATTCTAAAGTTGAATTTTAAATGATTTCACTGACCGCTAATATTTGTTTTGAGGACCCCCTGTAAGGTAAGGCAACGTTAGGCGATACAACAATCGGAAACCAGGTGGATTGAATTGTGAGTTGTGTTTTGCTTCCTCAGACTGACAGCTATATTTGAGGTTGTCTAGTTCAAATTCACTGTACTGGGATTATTGCGTAGTTTGACATCTGGTGTGTACCCCTTTCGTCTTTCAGCTTGTGATTTCATAGACGTCAGTTCTTTTTCTTCCCTGTCCTTACTTCCTTCTCCTTCTTTTTTTTTTCTTCTCCGTATCCTCTTCCTCCTTCTTCTTCTCCGTATCCTCCTTCTCCTTTTTTTTTCTCCTTATCTTCCTCTTCCTCCTTCTTCCTCTTCCTCCTTCTTCTTTTTCCTGCCTCGTCTTCTGATCCTTCTGCCTCTTTTCCTCCTCCTTCTTCGTCTGCTTCTCTCACCCCCCTCCCCCTTTTCCCATCTTCGCCCTTTATCTTTTTTTTCTTTCTTGTCTTTATCCTTCTCTTTCACAATCACCGCATTATTCTCTATCGCTTTCTTCATTTAACTGTATTGGTTACTAACGGTTGTTAGGATTAAAACAAAACAAAAAATAAACGAGCAGGAAAAAGACAAGAAACACTCGATAACGTGGTAATAAGATATAGAAGGAGTATTGTTCGGCTTGTGGATGCGGTGGTAGTCTAGGCATTAGTGACTGAGCCTGTTGAGGGTAGTTTGAGTCCACACTGGCTGGCACCATGTCGACATACTTCCAAGAAACTGCGAGTCGTGTGATTTGGTTTGAAAGGTTGGTAGCTGTTTTGTCATGCTCCACTGATTTTCTTTCTAGTGATTGTTGCATTTATGTCTGTATATACGAAGGGTCGGCTCGGTGGCTAGGTCGATGCGAACGCTTCGCTTCGTAATGCCGGGATGCCAGGTTCGATCCCAACTGCGGGCAATGCGCCTTGCGTTGGTTTCGACAGTGGTATCAAGAAAGCCGACCGTCCAGGAAGCAATGGCAAACTACTGGACGTAAATTTGCCTAGAGATACCACACAACAGCCAGGAGCTGTTAGGGTTGGTTCTGCAACGTCCTGTAAAGGATACGCAACTAACTAACATATACGAAGGACATTCATAAGGTAATAAGTAAAGGACCTTTTCCCGTACCTTTAGGCTTATTGGGCATATAGGGCATAAAGCGGTGGGTGATGTGGTCAACATCACGCCGGCCCCTTTACGTCCCAGTACTTCACCTGAAACTCGTTTAAGGGTCGACGTGGGTTTCTCACTTACAGGCATGTATAGGATGACTATTTAGGGTTATTTCTGTCCAAGTCGATGTTAACGCAAAGGTCAAGCTCTGCAACAAGACCAAAGTCTTGAAGTGGACGAACCAAAACTTTACATACCATAAGAGAAGCATAGGAAGAAGAAGATGATGATGGCAATGATGATAATGATGAAGTATAAGAAGAAACATAAAAGGAGAAGAAGAAAGCTCAGGAGAAAAAAATAGGAGGACGAAGAGAAGAAGAATTATTAAGAAATGCTTTAAATAGTTGAACACAAAAAACAAACATAATTTCTTATTATTGTCAAAATGCCATTTTTGTTATCCCCTTGGGTGAAAGTTGGCAGAATGCGAGGATAATTTAATAATTCACAAGACAACGAGCAAAACAGCAGTTGAATGCTTCAACTTTTTTTTTTTAAATGTCAGACGTGTGTTTTCATTGTTCATGCGCCAACATGATCTGTTTAGCAATTATCACAGTGTGTTTTCGGTGGGGCAATATAATAACCTTTCAGATAATCACGTTAGCTCTGTATACTTGTTTGTTTGTTTGTTTGTTTGTTTGTTTGTTTGTTTGTTTGTTTGTTTGTTTGTTTTAGTATCCAGCAGCCATGAGTTGTTAACCCTTAGGCTAGGTATTATGGATACCGTAACCTTTCGGCCTTGATTCCATTGTAAATACCGTAAATCTGAGAGAAATGTGGCTTTTCTGCCTACCCCCGGGAGTGAACATGGACCACAAGGAGTTCGTCATCCGGTCACCGCGCAATCCGGTTTAGCCAACTACGCTAGAAAGCCGGGCTGGTGTATACTTTTAAATAAATCACATATATATATAATTCTTCTTAAAGTGCATGCCGTGCCACGTTGTATCTTTTCACAACTGTCCGTCTTGTCTAGTTTCAGTCAGTTCTGACACAAATTGTACACCATACCATTGATACCAACATGTCTAACGTCAATTGTCTTGGTCTCACACTCCCTTCTTGGCCTCCAACTTTCCACTTATCTGCGAGTTCCATACGCGAGTTCTCCCATTCTCGCTTTGTGACCAAAGAATGTAGATTGGCTCCAGTTCAGTCCTCTTCGTGGGTTATTGTCTTTCGAGACATATTATTGATACATGTTGGTTAATTCTGGTAAGTTGTAGCAGAAAAACTGCAAAGATGTGTGTGCACTCAAAACAGCATGGATATGGATTAAGTGTTCTTCTTGTCTTTAGCTTTTACCGCTTTGGGTGTTCGGGTAGATACAAGGGTGGTTCTTGCTCTGCTAGTCGCCTCAATCATAGACACCTCGTGCTCTTGGAGCGGGTAGATACAAGGCTCTGGTTCTTTCTGGTCTCCTTGATCATAGACACATCATGTTCTTGGAGCGGGGAGATACAAGGTTCTAGTTCTTGCTCTTTTTGTCTCCTCGACCATAGAAACCTCGTGCTCTTGGAGCGGGTAGATACAAGGCTCTGGTTCTTTCTGGTCTCCTTGATCATAGACACCTCGTGCTCTTGGAGCGGGGAGATACAAGGCTCTGGTCTTCTGGTCTTCTCGTCTTCTCGATCATAGACACCTCGTGCTCTTGGAGCGGGGAGATACAAGGCTCTGGTTCTTGCTCTGCTAGTCTCCTCGATCATAGACAGCTCGTGCTCTTGGAGCGGGGAGATGCAAGGTGGTGGTTCTTGCTCTTCTGGTCGCCTCGATCATAGACACATCGTGCTCTTGGAGCGTGGAGATACAAGGCTCTGGTTCTTGCTCTGCTAGTCTCCTCGATCATAGACACATCGTGCTCTTGGAGCGGGGAGATACAAGGTGGTGGTTCTTGCTCTTCTGGTCGCCTCGATCATAGACACATCGTGCTCTTGGAGCGTGGAGATACAAGGCTTTGGTTATTGCTCTTCTGGTCGCCTTTACCATAGACACCTCGTGCTCTTGGAGCGGGGAGATGCAAGGCTTTGGTTCTTTCTGGTCGCCTCTACGATAGACACATCGTGATCTTGGAGCGGAGAGATACAAGGCTCTGATTTTTGCTCTTTTGGTCGCCTCTACCTTAGACATCTCGTGCTCTTGGAGAGTTTTTCTAATGTTATCTTGCCATAATGTTTTTCTTGATCTGCGTTGTGGCCTAAAGTCCCTTGCTTCCTTTAGTTTAGGCCTTCTATATTATAGCGTCGCTGTG